>PVIY010012647.1:45471-61419 GCA_004026745.1 Myrmecophaga tridactyla
TGGGAGTTGGGCAGGGAGGCCTGGAGGGGTGCAGGGAAGCTGGAAGGTGTCAGGGAGGCCTGAGGGGGTACAGGGAAGCCTAGAGGGACACAAGGAGGTCAGAGAGGAGCAGGGAGGTCAGAAGGGTGCAGGGAGGCCAGGAGTGGGTCTGCTGGACAGCCCTGGGGCTCAACCTGTGGGGCAGTGCTAAGGGGCAGAGGCTGGGCTGCTAAGTGAACAGGGGCTGGGTAAGAGACTGGACCACGAGGAGGCTAGGGGCTATGGGGGTTGGGGTCTGAGGGAGTCCATAGGCCTGGGGAAATTCTGAAAGTGGAGGATCTGCTCTGTTCATCTGCGGGCCTCGCCTCCATCTCTCCAAGCTCCTGAGTGCTGAGGGAACCCACAATCAGGCCCCAGAGCCCAGGAGCAGCCTGCAGGAGAGGGTCCTGGCAGAAGCTGAAGGAGGCCGCAGGGAGCAGGAGAGCTGTTCTTTCCTGGTGAGAAGCCGCTGGGCTGCTGCTCTCGGTGGCCCTCGTTGGGCAGAGGTTTGCATTCCCACAGGGTGGTCAGGAGAGAGGGGGCAGGCTCCCAGCTCTCCTGCCCCACACCCCACACCCATGGTCTCATGGGCATTGTCTAGTTATTGGTCTGATGTTATCTCTATGATACACTTTCCTCCTGTGTTTTTACCTAATATCATGTTACAATTCATAGTTGTGTTTGTTCTTTGGCTTTCCATCTTTGAAAATCAAATGATGGTAAGAACTAGAAAAACAGTTAAGAGGAAACGGGTGCTTTTTTCCTAGTACAGATCCATAAGTATTTACATGTGTTATTCTCAAATCCTGTGATGCTCATTTACTATTTCAAGGTTTGCTAACATAAATGTTAACTTTCTGATGTGTGTTTTTTTAGGTGACTTCATCAGTGATGGAGGTAAGAAATGGACTTAAATAAATGTGTTTAAGTAAATAAAAAAGTATTTGCAAAGTCTGCTTGGGGAATGGCGAGAAAGGGGGTAAATTCAACTTCACCAATTGGGGAATTCTTGATATTCTCACAAGCAGTGGGAACAACCAAAGCGACAGGCTGCACCCCCAATCTTGGGGTTTGTTTATATGAAGCTTAACCCTGCAAAGGATAGGCTAAGCCTACTTAGAATTATGCCTAAGAGTCACTCACCCCCAAGAGAACCTCTTCTGTTGCTCAGATGTGGCCTCTCTCTCAGCTGACACAGCAAGCAAACACACTGCCCTCCCACTCTCTACATGGGACAGGACTCCCAGGGGTGTGGACCTTCCTGGCAACGTGGGACAAAATCCTAGAGTGAGCTGAGACCCACCATCAAGGGATTGATGAAACCTTCTCTACCAAAAGGGGGAAGAGTGAAATGAGACAAAGTGTCAATGGCTGAGTAATTCCAAACAGAGTCAAGAGGTTATCCTGGAGGTTATTCTTATGCATTAAATAGATAACACCTGTTTAATGATGATGTAATGGAGAGGTTGGAGGGAACTGCTTGAAACTGTAGAGCTGTATTCCAGCAGCCACGTTTCTTGAAGATGTTTGTATAATGATACAGCTTTCACAATGTGACTGTGTGATTGTGAAAATCTTGTGTTTGATGCTCCTTTTATCTAACTTATCAATAGATGAATAGAGCATATAAATTAAAATTAAATAATTAATGGGAGAACAAATGTTAAAATAAATTTAGTACATTGAAATGCAGGTGATTGGTGAGTGGGAGGGTTGGGGATGTGGAATATATGAAATTTTTTCTTTTTTCTTTTTATTTCTTTTCCTGGATTGATGCAAATGTTCTGAGAGGTGATCATGGTGATGATTATACAACTGTGTGATGCTACTGTGAGTTATTGATTATATACCAAGAATGGAATGACCATATGGTAAGAATGTTCGTGTTTGTATGTTGTCATGTTTTTAAAAAAACTTTATAATTAAAAAAATTAATAAATGTGTTTTGTATAAATTGTATACCTTTATAGAAATAAGCATGGCATTGCAGATTTATATTTTACGTGATTACATTGCAGCAGTGAAAGTAACTTCAGGAAGCATCTTTTTCTATTAGGGCATTGTAGATATACAGAAAAATTACACAGAGAGAACAGAGTTCCCATGTGCCCCTCTGCATACACGCACAGTTTTGTCTGTTATTAACAGTTTAATTAGTGTGGCATCTTTGTTATAACTGGTAAAACAGTATTAGTGTTATTGTCCTATTAACTGGAGTCCATAGTTTACATTCGCATTCACTGTTTGTGTTGTGCAGTTTGAGGGTTCATAAAAGTGTTTGTTCTGATGACAAGTAGAGCCAGAAGCATTCGAGTACATGGTTCCCATACTGCACTGCTGCCGCCGCAGCCCTGGACTTTCTGTCAACCTGCACCAAAGCTCATCTGTGCCCGGCACAGACCCCGGCTCCCCACCCCACCCCGACCCCGGAACCTGCATTCTGTTTTCTGACTATGAATTTTCATATTATACTTATTTCATGTAAGTAACATGATACAGTATTTGTCCTTCTGCACTGGGCTTACTTCACTCATCATGATGACCTAGGAAAATATATCTTGGCTGTACCAGCTTAAGATTTAATTTACATGTTTTAATTTTAAAAATAATACATATCAGGAGTTTTTTTCAGAGTAAATTTCCAGTACTCAAATTCTGGTTTATTTTTACTGCTCTATAAAGTATAAATCTCTTTTACTTTAAATAATGAAGTACATTTAATTCTTTTAATACATTGGTTTGCTATTTACTGATTACATTCTTTTTATGAAAATGAGTAAATCATATAAGATTGTAAGAAGAATATGGTACATGCCCAAAGTAGTAAATAAATAGATAAGCAGAGAGGAAGCTGAAGAAGAAAACGGAAAAGCATGGTCAGCCCCGTGTTGCCTGGATGTGGGCCTCATCCAGGGGCACACATGTATGTCGATGCCGGGCATATGTGTTGTCAGTATCAGGCATATATGTATGTCACTACCAGGCATATGTGTGTGTCACTTCCAAGCACATGTGTGTCACTGACAGGTGAACGTGCGTGTCGCTGCCAGGCATATGTGTATGTCACTACTAGGTGTATGTGTGTGTCACTACCAGGCATATGTTTGTGTCACTGCCAGGCATATGTGTATGTCACCAATAGGCGTATGTGTGTGTCACTACCAAGCACATCTGTTTCACTGCCAGGTGTACATGTGTATCACTGCCAGGCATATGTGTGTGTCACATGCATGTTGCTGCCAGGTATTGTGCGTGTCACTCTTAGGTGCATTTGTGTGTCACTGCCAGCTGTGCTGCCAGCCTGCGTTGACCATACAGTATGCACCTGGGACTGTCGTGGCACCATGGACATCTCCCTGGCTTGTGAGCCAGAAGACAGTCGGTGTGCCACTTACTTAGTGGTCACCTTCTGCCAGTGTTGTGATGATGACGAGGTGACTCCCAGGGTGTGCGCCTTGTTGCAGGTGTGTTTGCATTTGTGTCCATTTCTTTCCACTTATCCTGCTGAATTAGTTGGCCACCTTTTGAATTGTGATTTCTAGAAACATTGAGCCGGTTCATATTTCCAGGGCTTGAGGGTACCCTTTCCTGAAACCTTCACCCAATTTGAACATCAAAAGTCTGTTTTATCTTTATGAAAGTGATGGGTGAAAAAAAATAGCTCCTTTATCTTTACAGTTGATTGCTGTCTTTTCAAGTGGTGGTGTTGTGTTTCTTCTTTTGTGAACTCTGTCTGAATTGTTGTGAGCACAGAAGGAGAAGGGTTACCTGCTGGCCAGGATAAGTAAGAGGCCTCAGAGAATGTGGAAACCCGAATGAGCTCTCATCCAAATTCAGGTCCACATGTCTTTTACACACTTACCTGGGAAGACAGTTGTGACTTTGACACAGCCTTTTTTCTGCATCATTGGGTCTTTACTTAATGCTTGAGCTTAATTATGGGGAAATATTTTACAAAGAAAGAAAGAACAGTTTGTGTAATTTTTCTGCTGTTGAGGTATAAGTAACTATATGTAGAGCATTCTAAAGATTTAGGGAAATCCATAATTATGGCTCAACCTCATTGTGCTTTGATTACTGATAGTTAAGTTAAATAAAATTAGGTTTTGAACCCTAAAATATAAGATTAAAAAAATGGATATTTTTTAAGTTATCAGGTTGGTGCAATGTTTAGAATATTCTGTAGTATATGTCACAGCCAGCAAGATGCTGGTGTGAAAACCGGTGTTGACGTTAGCCTGGTGTGTTAGTTAGATTCAGTTCTCAACTTGGCCAGGTGAGCATACATAGTTTTGTTGCTGTGGACATAAGCCAATGGTACATGAACCTCCTCTGTTGCCAATGACATCTGCAGTCGGTTAGGAGTCGTGTCTGCTGCAATGAGTGATGTTTGACTTAATTGGCTGGTGCTTAAATGAGAGAATGCAATGGAGCACAGCTTAAGCAGCTCGGCATTCCTCATCTCAGCACTCGCAGCTCAACCCAGGCTTTTGGAGATGCAGAAAGAAATCACACTGGGGAAAGTTGTTGGAACCCAAGGGCCTGGAGAGACCAGCAGAGACCATCCTGTGCTTTCCATGTAAGAAAGAATCTCAATGGATAGTTAGCTGCCTTTCCTCTGAAGAACTAACAAAACAAATCCCCTTTTATTAAAAGCCAATCCATCTCTCGTGTGTTTCAATCTGGCAGCTAGCAAACTAGAACATCTGGTTTTCCCTTTTGTGCGCTGAAAGGTGCAACTTGTATCCTTTTTGGTGCTTGCACCCTTGGCTTTAGGAGAATAACTCAGCCTGGTAGTGCATAGCCAGTCGGTGCTGGTGGCCGACAGGTAAGGTGGGAGGTGCTGGTGCCAGACAGTTGTGTTGGAAGGTGCTGGCAGTGCAGGTGTCTTGACACATTCTCCTGGGCAGGAGTGAGGGAAGACCCCTGCCCACAAGCACTGCCTCTTGCTCAGTGGACCCTTTGTCTCTGGCCTCCGGCCATGCTGTTGGTCTTTCTCTCAGGCCTTCTCTGTAGGATTGCATGGGCAGGAAGGCCCTTCTGATGAAGCCCTTGAGGCGCCCATCTCAGGCCCTGCTGACAGAGTCACACCCACATGAAGGGGGTGAGTTTGAGAATGTGTTTTTCTGGGTCTTCTGTAGCTCTGAGACATCCCATGTGGTAACTAGGACACGTTTGGGCTCATTTTGTTGCTGTGATGGCGGTGGTTGGAGGAATGAAGGGTGTTGGCATTTGGTAGCAGGACCTGGGGTGCCGGGTGGGCTGGGCTTTCCGTTTGACCTGGGCTGCAATGGGCTGGGTGGAGGTAGGGCAGGGTGAGGCTGGAGTGGGTGGGGAGGGGTCATGGGAGCCTGGTGGGGGATGGAGAAGTCACTGGAGGATGCTGTGGGTAGGAGGGGGTCACTGGAGGCTGGTGTGGGTGGGGAGGGGTCACGGGAGGCTGGTGGGTGTGGGGAGGGGCTACAGGGCAGAGGCATGGCCGAGCAGCCCCTGCCTAGAATCCCAGCTTTTGTGGGTGGGTTTCCTGGGTGGGTGGATCCGTTCCTCCCAGACACTCCGACAGTTCCAGAACCTACCATACACAGAAGTCTGTGACTGATGGGCAGCTTCCAATTTACTTTGATTTCTTTTATTTAGGACTGGGAGCTGTAAAACGGTCTCGAGTGTGATTATAGAGTCCCAGCGTTGGGAAAATGGAGGATAAACCGTTTGTGGAAGAGGCTGCCCCTGAGATCTCAGCAACGTCAGAAATTGAAATGGTCAGTTACTGCAGGCTATGGCTTGTGGGTAACTGTATTTAAACGACACTGGAGTTATTCTAGCTTTTAAAATTATGTAGACCAATGTTCTTCTAATTTTCAGTTAGTTATGTACCCTCTTTAATTTGGTCATTTATTTTGAAATACACAAAAACATGATTTTCAGAATTCAACCAATGGGAATCTTCTTCTCCTTCCTGTTCAGGCAGCAGCAGTGGGAGTGGAAAAGGATGAGAGGCACCGTGGGTTCTGGATGTGGGTGTGCGCGCCTGTGTTTGTGTCTGGGTGTGTGGAAAGGATCCGATGCACATGCATTTGTGCCTGTTCTGTCTGTGGTTTGCTCAGAGGTCAGAAGGGCAGTCACGGGACACTTTAGGGCTGAATCTCCCCATGCTGGTGTTTTCTATTCTGGGAGGTCATGAGTGCTGTGACCTGTCCCTGCAGGACTAGGGGCGACCACCCCATGACCCCAACACCCAGCTCTGCGTTCCTGCCTGGCAGCTCTGCTGCACCCTAAGATGAGGTTTCTGGAGTGGGCTGTGTGCCATTCCACGATGCTACTGCTCTTTCCCAGTGCAGGGATGTCCATAGCCCTCACCCCTCAGCAGCACGGAGCAACCCAATGCCACCTACAGCTCATCTGCTCAATACCCCATCCTGAAAACCATGTCACCTGCCCTTACTCGACCCCCAGACCCCAGGCTCGTGTCACCTCACCCACTCGCACTCCAGTCCCCAGGCCATGTCCCCTGCACTTCTTACTCCCTAGTCCCCAGTCCCATATCACCTGCTCCACTCGGCCCCCAGTCCCTTGGCCCGTGTCACCTCACCCACTCACGCCCTAGTCCACAGACCCATGTCTCCTGCACCACTCGGCCCCCAGTCCCCTGGCCTGTGTCACCTCACCCGCTCACACCTTAGTCCCCTGGCCCGTGTCACCTCAACTACTCAAACCTCATTCCCCAGGCCTGTGTCACCTCACCTGCTCACCCCCCATTACCCAGGCATACCGATGAGTGAGCATCCACATAAGACCAGGCTGTTGCAGTTTGAGGTTCTAGCTTTAATCTGTGTTTCCTCCCTCCCCCTTTTTCCCGCTGTGATTTTATTGCTGAGGGAGCTTGTTCTCACAGCCAGGCACTGGTTATCACACCCCCATGGTGCAACTTCAGTGTATTCATGCGTCCCCCATGTCCTGTAAAGTGGTTCTAGAACCATGATCAGATTCTGGTTTGATTATTTGGAAGGATATTTGGTAGGTGGTGCTTGTACTTCCCGCTGTCTGTCTGTCTCTCTCCTTGGGGAAGATCTGTTATTTCAACATTCAGCGTTGCAAAGTGGTGGTTTTCTCAAACTGTTCTTCTTTTCTTACTCTTTGGCTGGAAAATTCTGGTGCAGACTTTTCCCTACCAAGCCCTCCCATACACTCAGGCACCATTCCTGGAAGAGGCTGTATGCCTGACCCAAGTCTTTTATGGACCAGTTTTCATAGTAGTGAGTTTGTTTCCTGCCATCCAACAAAGGTGGCTAATGAAGGATTTGGGCTTTGTATTTTTTGGTGATTATATGAGATCAAGGAATTTTAACACATTTATTGTGTTCATTTCATTCCATCTCAGTTTTTCTTTTGAGTTTCCAGTTGCCTAGTCTTCGGCCAATGGGAACCATTTGACACTAGACTGGGACAGCTTTGTTTACAGATATAGCAAGAGGTTTCAGGCTCATTTTGTGTACTTCCTGCCCCATATCTGGAATCTGCTGTTTCCAGAAGGTGCCTGGGGTCCTGTTGCTTCTGGACTAGTCCTTGTATTTAGGTGTTTTCCCTGGACAAAGTAGAGCATTTTTTAAATAAGAAAATTTGTCCTGAGTTCATGCTGGTATTTCTAATCCAAATTTAGGCCTGCAGGGTTAATCCAAATTAAGTCTTTGAGTGCACGCATCTCTTCCATCTCTGGTACCCCCATCCCAAACCCTAGCAACCGCCAGCAAAACTCCCTGCTTGTGTTTCCTAATCCTGCGACATGTACACAGCGATTTCAGATCAGCAGTGCCAGTGCTCATTAACAGCTACATGATGACTGAAATCACTGGGGATTTTTTAATATAGATGTTTGTCTCTCTGCCCTTAAAATATATCCCATTAAGGATGTACAGTACTTACTCTGTTTTAAACTTATAAAATAATTCTTCTCCATTAGCCTAGGCTGCTAATTTGATATGTTTAAGTTCATTGGTTTCATTTTGCTTTCAAGTTATAAGCATTGAAACTTTTCCTTTTCTTTATTTTTCTTTTCATCATTGGTACACACCAGGAATCTAACACAGGTCTCTGGCATGGTAGGTTAAAATCCTGCCACTGAGACACTGTCACACCACCCAGCATTGAACCTTTTTCTTTTTTCTTTTTTTTAACTTTTTTTATTATATAGTATAATTAAAAAACAAAGCAATGAAATAAAAAAGCAATAGTTTTCAAAAAACTCTTCAACACTTGTTCATAGGACAGATCCCAGAGTTTATAATGGGCTCCCATATGATCTCCTCATATTTTTTCATCTAGCTGCTCCCGAGTATAGGATGATAGTGGGCTTAATTTTTTTTTATCATCACAATTAACTTTTTTCCTTATTTTGTGAAAAATAACATATTAAAAAAGTTGTAATTTCCAAATCCAAAGCCACAATTAGCTGTAGAGTGTGCTTCAGAGTTTGACATGGGTTACAATTTCACAACTTTAGGTTTTACTTCTTAGCTACTCTAAAGTACTGGAGATTAAAAGAGATATCAATTTAATGATTCAGCATTCATATTCATTTGTTAAACCCTTTCTTCTCAGTGTAACTCCACCATCACCTTTGATCTTTCCATCCCCCTCTTTAGAAGTGTTTGGGCTATGGAATTTCTAAATTTTTCATAATGGATACATCTGTGACAAATATGGGGTAGGGAGATGGAACTATCTGATGTTCTGGAGAGGTTGGGCACGGTTTTAGAACTTATCTGGCCTGTGACCCATCTGGAGGTTGAAGGTTTCTGGAAAGTTACTCTAGTGTCTGGAACCTTTTTGGAGTCTTATATATTGTCCTAGGTGTTCTTTAGGATTGACTGAAAAGGTCCTGGTTGGGGGTTGGCAGGTTATGATAGGTAGCAAGGTCTACCTGAAGCTTGTGTAAGAGCAACTCCCAGAGTAGAATCTTGACTCTATTTGAACCCTCCCTGCCACTGATAACTTTATTAATTATACTTGTTTTCCCCATTTTCATCAGGATGGAATTGTTGATGCCATGGTGTTAGGTCTGGATTCATCCCTGGGAGTTATCTCCCACATTGCCAGGGAGACTTTCACCCCTGGATGTCATGTTCCATGTAGGGGGGAGGGCAATTATTTATTTGCAGAGTTGGGCCCAGAAAGACTGAGGCCACAGCTGAGCAACAACAGAGGTCCTCCAGAGGTAACCCTTAGGCATGCCTGTAGATAGTCTAAGCTCCTCTGCTACCTACATAAGCTTCACAGGAGTAAGCCTCCTGATCGAGGGCATGGCTTATTGATTTGGGTTTCCCAAAATTTGACACAGTATCAGGGGATTCCCTAATGGTAAGGTTTAATAGTTCCATATTCTTTCTCCCACCCTGCAGGGGACTTTGCCAATACTTTTTGATTATCTGTTTAATATACTCTTGGATGTATCCAGGCATTACAATATTCTATCCAGGATTAAAGGACCTCTTTCTTATTCTGCGCTCCCTGTGTTTCAGTTGTTCAAATGAGCAATACATATAGGTTGAATTAGATTATGCACTACAGAAAATTTCAGTTCCAGACCAAATAGACCTTTCTTCATTTGCCTCAAAGAGTATGGGTGGTTCTAAAATACAGACACTGTATTTCTTACCCCTATATTCTGAATCACTTTAACCCCAACCTGTTAAGGTTCATTCTTATCTCTAAATATCAGGTTATATATACAAAACAGCCTTTCAAAATCCAGAAATAATTATCACCACTCTGGACTTAATGTGTCTGCTCTAAAAGCTTACAATCTAAGCCCCTCTTATCTTACGAGCATTTTCTAAATGTGACCATACCATTCTTATTCTTTTGTAAGTTTTTATACAGTTTCTAGCTATTCTGTATTATAACTCTCTGATTATACCATTATGCTGGTCATAAAATGGACTCATACATTATTTATCATTTTGTGTCTGGCTAATTTCACTCAGCACTATGTCCTCAGGGCTCATCCATCTTGTCATGTGCTTCAGGATGTCATTTTGTCTTACTGCTGCATAGTATTCCACTCTTCTGTTGATGGGCATTTGGTTTGTTTCCATCTTTTGGCCAATGTATATAATGCTGCTATGAACATCAGTGTGGAAACGTCTGCTTGTGCCATTGCTTTCAGCTCTTCTGGGTATATACCAAGTAGTGCTATTGCTGGATCATTGGGCAACTTGATATTTAGTTTCCTAAGGAACTATCAAACAATTTTCCATAGTGTCTGCACCATTAGTGCATAAGCATCCCAGTTACTCCATATCCTCTGCAACATTTACAGATTCCTATTTGTTTAATAGCAACCATTCATAGAGGTAGGAGGTGGTATCTCATTGTAGTCTTGATCTGCATTTCCCTTATAGCCAATGAAAATGAACATCTCCATGGGCTTATGAGCCATCTGTATATGTCTTCAGAAAAATGCCTATTCATGTCTTTAGCCCATTTTGTGATTGGGCTGTTTCTTCTTTTGTTGTTGAATGTACGCTCTCTTTGTATATACAGGAAATCAAATTTTTGTCCAATATGTGATTTCCAAATATTTTCTCTCATTGAGTTGGCTTCCTTTTCACCTTTTTGACAAAGTGTTTTGAGGTGCAGAAACATTCAATTGTGAGGAATTCCCATTTGTCTATTTTTTCTTTTGCTGTCTGTGCTTTGGGTATAAAATTTAGGAAGCTACTTCCTATTACTTAGTCTTGAAGATGTGTCCCCGCATTTTCTTCTAGAAGCTTTATGGTGCTAGTTCTTACATATTAATTTTTGTGTAAGGTGTAAGATTGGAGTCCTCTTTCATTCTTTTGGCTATTGATACCCAGTTCTTCTGTGCCTAATTATTGAAGAGACTATTTTGTCCCAGTTCAGAGGATTTGGGGGCCTTGTCAAAATCAGTTGACCATAGATTTGGTGATGACATGTTGGTCTTCTGTCTGGTCTCTTTACCTGTGATTGGTTTGTTGAGATATTCTGTTTCTTCCTGAGCCAATATAGCTTGTTTGTGGGCTTCCAGGAATTTGTCCATTTCACCTAATATATTTGCATATAGTTTCACCTATGTATTTCATCTATATATTTGTGTATAGTTTCATCTATATATTTCATCTATATATTTGCATACAGTTCTTCATAGTATCATCTTATGATTTCTTCTATTTCTTCAGGGTCTGTGGTAATGTACCCTTCTCATTTCTAATTTTGTTTACTTGCATGCTCTCTCTTTTTTCTTTGTCAGTCTTGCTAATGGCCCATCAATTTTATTGATTTTCTCAAAGAACCAACTTTTGGTTTTATTGACTCTTTCTATTCTTTTGTTCTCCTATTCATTTATGTCTGCTTTGATCTTTCTTACTTCTCTTCTTCTATTTGCTTTGGGGTTAGTTTATTGTTCTTTCTCAAGTTCCTCCAGGTTTGCTCTTAAGTCCTCAATTTTTTCTCTGTCTTGTTTTTTAATATAGGCATTTAAGGCAATACATTTCCCTCTCAACACGGCCTTTGCCACATCCCATAAGTTCATATAAGTTGTAATTTCATTTTCATTCATCTCCAGATAGCTACTGCTTTCTCTAGCAATTTCTTCTTTAACCCACTGGTTGTTTAAGGGTGTGTTTTTGAGCCCCATATATTTGTGAATGTTCCCTTTCTTTGGTGGTTATTGAGATCCAGCTTCATCCCATTGTGATCATAGAAACTGCTTTGAATAATTTCAGTGTTTTTAAATTTATAAAGAAATGTCTTGAGCCCCAGCATGTGATCTATCCTGTAGAATGTTCCACACACACTAGAGACAAATGTATATGCTTGTGCTTTGAGGTACAATGACCTATATATGTCTGTTAGGTCTAATTCATTTATCAAGTTATTTAACTTCTCTATTTCCTTGTTGGTCTTCTGTCTGGTTGTTCTATCTATAGAGGTGAGTGGTGTATTGAAGTGTCCCATTATTATTGTGGAAACCTCTATCACTCCCGCCAGTTTTGCCAATGACTGTCTCATGTACTTTGGAGCTCCTTGAATGGGAGCGTAAGCATTTCTGATTGTTATGTCTTCTTGCTGTATTGACCCTTTAATTAGTATATAGTGTCCTTCTTTGTCTCTTATGATGTCTTTACACTTACAGTCTATTTTGTCTGATATTAGTATAGCTACTCCTGCTTTCTTTTGCTTACAAAATCTTTTTCCATCTTTTTACTTTCAATCAATTTTTTTATCCCTGTGTCTACGATAAGACTCTTAGAAGTAGCATATAGCTGGGTTATGTTTCTTAATCCATTTTACCAATCTGTATCTTTTAATTAGTAATTTAGTCCATTATCAAAGTTATTACTGAAAAGGCATTTCATGATTCCACCATCTTATATTATTTATTTTGTTTGTCAGATCTATGTATTCTTTTCCATCTTCCTCTTTGTATTATTTAAATTACCCTTAGTGGTGCTCTTCAATTCTATGCCGTCCTGCAGACCTCCCTCTCCTGTATTTTTTTTCAGCTGGCAGAGCCCTTTTTATTTTTTTTGTAGGGATGTTCTCTTGTTCACAAATCCTTTCAGAACTTCTTTGTCTGTGAAACCATTAATTCTCTCCCAATTTTAAAGGTCGATTTGTCTGTGGATAGAATTCTTTGCTGGAAATCTTTCTCCTTCAGGACCTTGAATATATCATACCACTGCATTCTCGCCTCCAGGGTGCTATTTGGGGAGTCTGAACTCCGTCATTTTTGGCACCCTTGGATATAGCAGATTGTTTTTCTTTTTCCACTTTCAGGATTTTCTGCTTCTTTTCAACATTTTACAGGATGATTAGTATGTGCCTTGCCGAAGGCCTATTTGGATTTATTCTGTTTCAAGTTTGTTGGGTTTCTTTGACTTATATATTCATGTCCTTTATGAGGATTGGGAAGTTCACCCCATTATATCCTTGACTACTCTTCCTAGCCCTTTAATTCTCTCTTCTCATTCTGGGACACCAATCAATTTTATATTTGTATGCTTTGTTTGGTCTATCATTTCCCTGAGTTCCAGTTCAATTTTTTTCCATCTTTTTTTGCCATTTGCTGTTTTGAGTCTTTGAAATCAATTACCCTGTCTTCTATATCACTTGTTCTTTCTTCTTTCTCTTCAAATGTAGTGTTGTCTGCCTCCAGTATGTTTCATATTTGGTCAACAGAGTCTTTAATATCTGTGATATCTGCTGTTTTGCTATTTATTCTTTCAATTCCTCTTTATGCTCTTCTCTGTCTTCTTGATCTCCTTTAGGTCATTTGCTATCCCTCTTATTTTATTAAGTAGAGAAATATGAATATCTTTGCTTAGTTGTTCCGATGTCTGTGTCTCTTCTGGTGTTCTAATTTGTTCATTAGGCAGGCAATATCTGTCTGCATTGTGATATGCTCAGTGACCCTCTGCTGTCTTCCTGGCATGTAACTATCTTGATTGACTTATTTGGGGAGTTGATTTCTTTCAGTAGTCTAAGGACTTGTGTTTGCGGGTTGGTTGTACAGCAAGGAGCAAGACACAGCATGGGGTATTCAGTGTGGAGATTTGTTTCAGGGCAGGTATGGATGTAGCTTGGGGATGTTATATTGATGCTTGTGAGTGTGGGCGCCTTGTGGCCAAGGAGGATGTAGCTGTGCAAGTAGACCAGTCCTGGGGTCGTAAACTTGGTGATCACTGGATTAAGGCATGAGGCCCCTTGTGGACAGGCATAGAGCTGCGGCAGCAGGTTAGCTTTACTCCTGTGTGGATTAGGAGCAGATGTCTCCCGGCTGCACAAGTCAGCACTTTCTCAGAGCTGGGGAGTGAGGCTGAGGGCTGTGCACACGTGAGGTTCTAGGACTGCTATAAAGTGTGGGTCCCAGAGCTGAATGATGTGTTTGGGAGCCCATGTGCCTGTGTGGGCCTGGGAGTGCCATAAACAAATACACAGAGCTCAGGCAAGGTGTGGGGTGGCTGTCAGAAACTATGGGCAGGGTTCTGGTGTAGCCTAGGTATGGAGGTTGGTGCCAGCAAACTTTATGCACTGGCAACAAACTGCAGGGAACAAGGAGTGGGAGGCAGTGCTCTGGAGGCATGGAGAAGAGGTGGGTTGGACTGCACTTGGGGTGGGGGTGAGGGGCAGTTATATGCACTGGGGACTGGTGGGGTGGTGGCATCTGGAGTGCAGGAAATGGGAGTGGGCAATAGGGTTTAGGTGCATGGGGTGTGGGGTGAGTCGCTGGTCATGGGGCTGTGCAGATGAAAGGAGCACATCCAAGGAATGCAGCCTGGCTTACTCCCTGGTCCCATGTTCCCTTCCATGCACTCCAGTGGTCTCCGCATCTTCGCACCACCCTCCAGCTTTCTGCTTCTCAGTTCCTCTGCCTCTGCAGCCAGGGCTGCCCCAGGTGGTGAAAAGCTCTCCCAGGACAGCTGCACTCCTGAATTACTGCTGCAGTCACCCTCCTGTCCCTTCTGCAACTCTTCCATGGAGCAGGGCTCATCTCGAGCTCCTCTAGACAGCCGTCTTCCTGGAAGCCCAGCATTGAAAAGCCTGGTTTACTTTTTTCTTTGTGTGACATATTCTCATGGCTCCAAGGTCAAATGTTCCAAACCAGATCTGTTCAGAGATACAGGGCTTCCTTGAAACTCTCAGAGATTTTATAGTTTTTTTTAACTGCCAGCTGTTGTATTAGTTTATTATACATTTTTATCTATAAAGTTTACTTGAAACTGTTTTTAGTTTAGAATAAGAAATAAGAATTCTGCATGTCCCTTACCCCTTCATCCATTCAGAATAGTTTCTAATGGCAGATAATAAAATTTCACACAAAAACATGAGTTTTCAACAGGTGGACTGCTAAAAAAGAATTTGGAGACCAAGAAAGATTATGAGAAGTTACCACAGTCACTGAAACCTGGCGAGAAGGTACTGTAATGGCTTCTGTAAACTCTTGACATTTTAACTGTATCTTTCCTATGTTTGCCTTTAAAAATTAGAGGCGAGTTGTCAAATTTATGATACCCCAAAATTTATAAATTTTTAATTTTTTTTAATTGTGAAGTATAAAATGTATAAGCAAAGAAAGAAAAAAGCAATGTTTTCAAAGCAGTCTTCAACAAGTAGTTATAATACAGATTCCAGAGTTTGTCAGGGCTACCATATGATCTCAGATATTACTGTGGGAACTGCTGTCACTGACCTGGAATCCTTAAACATATTTGCACATGATGGGATCCTGAATTGGCAGAAGCCAGGTGACAGCACTTAATCACCAAAGACAGGGTGGAAGTGGCTATTCCAATAGACAGCAGCTTCAAATGAAGAATCAGAACAAGCTGATCCGCAGGAATTTGTGGCATTGGCTACTAAATCATGGGGTACCTAGGAATACTATAGATGGGCAGTCTACTAAATTCTTGTTCGAGCTGCATAAACAAAAGTGTTCTAGGTCTAGTGAACAAAAGTCTAACAAAAATTACAAAAACAGAGTATGGCCCCTTTGTCAATTTCCAGACTTGAGACTATTTATAGACCCAGAGCCCCTTGAATGAAGGAGAGGCCAGGTCTCTTTGGGGGAGAAACCTGTTACACTGTCAGAAATTCATGCTATAAACCTTCCTCCAAGCCTTCCTCAAGGAGACCGATGGCCCTTTACCAGGGCAATGGTGCACTGGGGAAAAGGAAATGATCAGATATATTGGGGATTATTAGACACTGGTTCTGAAGTGACATTAATTCCAGGGGACCCAAAACGTCACTGTGGTCCACCAGTCAGAGTTTGGGCTTAGGGAGACCAGGTGATCAATGGCGTTTTAGCTCAGGTCTGCCTCACATGGGTCCAGTGGACCCCCAGACCCATTCTGTAGTTATTTCCCTAGTTCCAGAATTCATAACTGGAATAAAAATACTGGGCAACTGGCC
>PVIY010012648.1:0-61342 GCA_004026745.1 Myrmecophaga tridactyla
GTGGGTCTTGATTAGTTTCTGAAGTCCTATAAAAAAGGAAACATTTTGGAGAGAGAGATTCAGAGAGAGTGACACTACGAAGCAGAGAGTCCACCAGCCAGCGACCTTTGGAGATAAAGAAGGAAGACGCCTCCCGCCGGGGAGCTTCACAAAACAGGAAGCCAGGAGAAGACGCTAGCAGATGACGCCGTATTTGCCATGTGCCTTCCAGCCGAGAGAGAAGCCCTGACTGTGTTCGCCATGTGCCTTCTCACTTGAGAGAGAAACCCTGAACTTCATCGGCCTTCTTGAACCAAGGTGTCTTTCCCTGGATGCCTTTGATTGAACATTTCTATAGACTTGTTTTAATTGGGACATTTTCTCGGCCTTAGAACTGTAAACTAGCAACTCATTAAATTCCCCCTTTTAAAAGCCATTCCATTTCTGGTATATTGCATTCCGGCAGCTAGCAAACTAGAACATTCGTTCTTCTTGTTACTGAGTAATATTCCACGGTAGAGATGTGTTTAACCATTTACCTTTCGAAGAACATCTGGACTATGCATTGTTTCCAGTTTGGGCTATCATTAATAAAGCTACTATAAACATTTGGGCATACTTTTTTTTTTAACATAAGTCTTCATTTCTCTGGGATAGATGCTGGGGAGTTAGATTATTATTTTAAATCCCTATGTTAATATTCTTTGTTAGGATTCTTATCCCTATTTTACAGATGGGGACAAGAGATAGAAAGGCAGATTTGAATATAGATAATGACTAGTTTTCAAACTACCCCTCACAATTCTACCCAACAAGTTCCAACAAAGCTAAGTAGCTTGAAGCTAACTGGCATCATGTGGTAGCTAATACATTTGAAGACAAGCAATATATAAATATGGGACGATACCATCATTTAAAATTGCTTTTGTAAGTCTGAATCTGCAAATAAGAAAGTAACAGCACATACCTTTGTATAGGTTGGAACTGGGATTGGGTCAAAACCTCAGCATTCTCTCCAAGGATTTTTCTCATTATTTGGCACCTTTCCTCATCTGAAAGAACAAAGCAAATGTCGCTTTTATATTGAATTTCTGCCAACCCTGATTATTATTTTCATTCCCTAGAATGTCCTTTGGTATGGTCCCAGAATAAACAAAGTGCTTCCCCAGTGGGTTTGAACTGAGTGTTATAGAAGAGGTCTTTGCCTGAAAGTTTATTTTCCTTGATCAGAGAGGAGAACTATATTCTGACACTCAGAATACAATCAAGCCATTTACTAGCCTTTCAGTTATAACTGCACAGTTATTTCTGGAGACAAATACTGTTTTGTCTTTTCAGGAAGGCAAACTGAACTGTTTCCTGTCAACAGATACCAGGGGGGCGTCAAAACCAGAACTGTTTGCTCACTAAAGATTCCAAATAGAAAACAGCATTAGCTGGGCATTCCCAGAGTGCTGTGACTCCTGGCCATCAAACCCCACATAGAAAACTGGGGGGAGGGAGGGCGTCCTGAGTATTAAGGAACTATTTCAACTGTCTTCTGTTCTCCTCGGCATCAGATGTCTGAGGTTACTCTTCCCCAGTTCTCAATGAAAGGTTTTGCAGATCTCCTCCAATCAGGCAGGACCAATACCCATTTGCCTTCCCACCCTTTTACTGCCCTGGTTTATAGAGTAGGGGACAGACAGAGAGCAGCCCCTCCTGTTTCCAAATGTTCAAGACATCCTTCACTTTACTCTTAGGTCCAGGTAGTCTAGAGGGTATTGAACTGAGAACAGAACAGAACCACCTTTAACCAGTACTAAGGAGCTCTGAAACCCTATCAGTGGACAGCCTTGGGGTCTTCTTCCTGTGAACCTTATTTAACATAAGAAAAATTACCTAGAAAGCAAGAAGTAATTGCTAAGAAGCACAGTTTAGAGCTGGAGGGGAGAATGGGGCCTTGGGGTGATATCCAAGGTCATGAAGAAAAAGACAGTGGCAGAGCTGGGCCTGGAGCCCTGACTGACCCCCTCCATACCCTGTCACATCCCCTCATGTGGAGGGGGATATATCAGAGCCTAGGTGGAATGGAAGGCAGAGAAAAACTGAAAGAATGTAGTAGAAATCAGAGGACTTTTCATGTGCTTCAGATATCCGTATCAAACTAGCCCTGGTTTTCTTACCTGTCTGCCCTAGAACTTCTCCAACTTACCCAAACCTACTCCAAACACAAATGAAAAGGTCTCATATAGGCCAGGCCCACACAGAAAGTGATCACAGACAGAAACTTCATACTAAGTGTTGGATGGCCCAAGTCCTAGGTCTGGGGGCTTTTAATACATATTATCCTGAGAACTTAAGTCTTTCTCTAAAAAGTACAGTTTCCTAAAATGTTCCTGACCCTGGTGAGGGCCTGAGTCAGGTTAGAGTTGGAAGCCAGAGTATGCAGTGGGAGGGAGAGAGTTCAGAACCCTACTCTGCCTGGGTTCTGAGTACTGAAACATGACTGTGGACAGCTTCATGGCTTGGTTTTTAAATAAATGGCTGCATACCTTAAAAGAACAAAAGTAAACAATATTTACATGTCTATAATAGCGTGAACAGTTCCCTTACATCTTGTCTTGGACCACATCCCTGGTTGCTAATCTAAGGTTAACGTCTCATGAAACTGAAACTTATATAGAACTCAAGAGGTGGGTATTATGTTAAATCTGCATCGTTGGCTGCTAAAAACTCTTTGCTAAGATGCTAAGCAAGCAAAGGAAAATGACTGGTGAATTTTCTACCTTCTGGGGTGGAGAAAGACAATGAAACCTGTGGTAGTCAGATTCACATGTCAACTTGGCTAGGTGAAGGTGCTTAGTTCTATTGCTGTGGACATGCGCCAATGGCATGTGAACCTCATCTGTGGCTGATTATATCTGTAGTCGGCTAGGAGGCGTGCCTGCTGCAATGAATGATGTTTGATTTAATTGGTTGGTGCTTAAATGAGAGTCTCAACATAGCACAGCCCAAGCAGCTCAGCCCAGGCCTTTGGAAATGCAGAAAGGAATCACCCCGGGGAAAGTTGTTGGAACCCAGAGGCCTGGAGAGAAGGCCAGCAGAGATTGTCCTGTGCCTTCCCATGTAAGAAAGAACCTCAGTTGAAAGTTAGTTGCCTTTCCTCTGAAGAACTATATAGGTCAACTAAATAAATCCTCTTTTATTGAAAGCCAATCCGTTTCTGGTGTGTTGCATTCCAGCAGCTAGCAAACTGGAACAAAACCTATTTTCAGTTAGTGTTGTACCAAAAACTAGCTGTGTGATATGGGTTAATCCTTCAGGTCAGCTCAGCAAAGCTAACTAAGCACCAGCTATATGCAACTAAGGAGCCTAAAATCTAGTAGGAGAAGAAAGGAAAAAAAATCAATGACTACAATGTATGCTATAAAAATGTGTGTGTGTAGGGAATATAAATAACATGATGTGTGGACATCATAGGCTGGAAAGAAGCAGGAGATTCACTCTGACAAAAGAAATTCACTGAGCTTCAGTTTTCTCGTCTATAAAATGAAAGGCCTGGAGAAGGATATCTCTAAGGACCTTTCCAGCTCTCAATATCTGTGACCCTACAGAAAGTGAAGGCAAGTGATTCTCACAGGAATCTGCCCTAATGATTTATTACCAGAGTCTTGAAATTGTGCAAATGCAACTTGTATTCCTTTTGAGTCCTCTTCTATGGGACTTGAGGTCTAAAAAAGAAAGAAAAAACAATAAGGAAAGGAAGTTCACTGGGGACAGACATGTTAAAAGGCACACAAAGAGTTCCTTGATGTCCCTGAACCTTGAAAATCTTCATCTGAATCTCTTATAGAAAAACAAATCTGCTTCACAAACATTAAGAATTGATGTGTACTAAATATTCCCCCTCAACAAGCCTTACCCCTTCCATTTTAAGGAGGAATTATGTGACTTTTCCTTTCTTCAAATCATTATCCCCTCCTCATCCTAACCTTTCAACGAAGACATTTTGGTTCTTGGCAGCTTTACCAGGATAGCTAAAGAGGATTGGGAAAAAAAAGGGGGGGGTGCCTAGTCTGCAAAACTAATCTCTGGAGTGAGAAGTCAGGACTGTAATTCCTTCTGGGGGTAAGCAGTGACTAGAAGGGAGCACATGGTGGTGCGGGGTGGGGGCTGGGGGGGGGTGGGCGGCAGTCTTTGGGGCATGGTACCAGTCTGTTTCTTGAGCTGGGTGCTGGTTACAAGTGTGTTCAGTTTTTGGAAGTTTACAGAACTATATATTTAAGATCTGTGTATTTTTCTTAATGCTATACTTAAATTTAAAAACACTTTCTTAATGCCCAGCCTGTTCATGGTAAAGTAAAGAACATTTAAAGAGTTGTTAATAATGGAAAACCGCTCTGATTGAATTTTCAGAAACAAAGACAAGTGGAAATTATACTTTTGGACACATCACTGACATTATTCTTGTCAACCAAATATTGCAATTGACATATACAATCCTCTATTTCCTTTATGCCATCTTCATATTGGTAATATACCCCCAAAAGGTGGTAGGTTGGGAAGAAGAGGCGGGGTAGGAATTATGTAAGTAAAACAATCCAGTGAATTCTATTTTACAAATGGAAATACTCTGTACAAGTAAGTTCTTGTAGAAGCAAGGGCAGAATCCTGAGAAAGTCTGATATACCGGATAGCCTCAGATTCAAGATGAACCCTTAATTCTAATACTGGTTTGCCTACTGCTAAAGCTTGCCAATCCTGGGTTAATGCCCAGTATCTGTGGATTTCCAGTTCTTCTTCACCTAGAGCATGATAGCAGGCCTGCTCTTTACCACAAAAGAGATACGTGAAGTAGGTAACATGAATAAAAGTATTTTGGAAAAAAACTACAAAGTATTGTACAAATGCAGGTATCACAATTTTGGGAAAGACTATACATTCTCAAAGACCTTTTTGTTTTTCAAATGGTTCTTTAAAATACATTTGAAAACAATGATAAGTCAATGTTATATACTTTCTATGTGTTAAGCTATTTTCTTCAATAAAAATTATTTAAAAGGGAATAAGGCATTGGAGAAAGCTAAAAATGTACTTGAACTGTGATTTTACCTCTATAGCTAAGTTTTCTTGAACAGTCGAAGAGCAAAAATATTCATAGTCTGGAGTTAAAAATTCATCTGTTATGTCCTCAGAAGACTCTGGTGAACAAGCTGAAGGCATGGACTGATCCTATTAATAATGTAGGAAATCACTTTTAAGTTGGCGTTCATTATAAACCAATCCCTTTATAGTTGGATGCAATGTTAATATAATGAGGTTAGCTTAAATTATCTAGCAGTCTGGGTGGCTCTCTTGGTGCTGCCTCTTCCTGCCTATCTGCACCTCTGTCTCTGCCTTCTTTCCTGGAGGCACTGTGGCGAAAAATGAACCAGCCCTGAGTCTCAGTGTCCTCAGCTGCAGAATGGATTGGGAGGGTTATGTGACCTTTCTGCTAGAAGATTCTAAGTAAGAAAGTCACTATAAAATTCAAGCTGGAGCCTGAATTTAAACATCCCGATGTCTCAAGGTCATAAACATAGCTCATGTGCTGGCAGCATCTTCCAGATGAGGAGAATGAGGTTGTTTACAATTGAGAAGTCCCTCAGGTAGTATAGTTTAAAGGTAAATTAAGAAGCATGATTTTAAAAGAACAATGCAATCTCAGTAATAAAAATAAAATTAAAAAGTAATAGTCAAAGACCTGGGTTCATTTCCTGGTGCCTGCCCATGTGAAAAAAAAAAAAAGTAATAGCATCTTTTCTTCAACGTCTTCTTCCATCCCTCCCTTTTCTGCTTATTGTGCTGCATTCAGGCCATCACCACCACATGGCCAGGTAGCTGGCTCCTTGCCCCACTTCAATCATCCCTTTGCAAAAGTCATGTGGCTTATTTCCTTGGACACTAATTTTGTTACACACTTCTCTTGTGTGTGCAGTTAATAGCTACTTCCCTTTACCTCTCATACCAAATCGAAATTTCTCAGACAAGCCTGGTCTCTCCACCCTCTTTCCCGACTAGACCTGCTCTCTAGCCAAGCCATCACACTTATTGTGGCACTTTCTTTCAGCCATCACATGAGAGAAATCATGAATTGCCCTTGTAAGTGGTTTATGTGCTGTGATTAAATACAATATTATGTTCTTCAAAAGATCCTAAGTCATGTAACAATTATATTTTTATATTGTTTCATTTTCACTTGCAATTTGTATTCTTTAAATGACTAGTGGCTTCACGTCAGTAGCAATAAAAAATTTCAGTTCCTTAGTCTGGCTGGGCTGTAGCCCAACTGCAAGCTTCAAAGGTGTGATAAACTCCTGAAGCAAAGTTGGAACCTCAAAGCAAATGTTTGGAAGTGACTGGACCTTGTGGCTCCTGCTCAGGAAGTTGTGTCAGATATGAACACATTCCTTCCATGGAGTCTGGGAGGTAAATGTGGACCGTAGAGAACATTCTAGGTAAAGCCACCCTGAGCACAACTCTGACCTTGCTCTTCCTGCTTCACTCGGACCTCAGTTGCCTGCCGGGCCGCAAGCTTGATCTGGACTCACACTGTGCTTTAAAGGTGAGTCCTATCTAGACAGTAAGCTAAGGGGCTAGAGCTGAATCTGACCCTTGTCTATGTTTTCCACAAGCTCCAAGATACACAACACGTTGAGCTGAAGTGACTTAAAAGTTATTAGACAAGGGAGGAAGGCTACTTCATTCATGTCGGGGACACGAGGTCACGTGCTCCAACCAAAAAGAACTACTAAAATAGACATTCAGTGTCATAACAGTAACAACTCAATTCTACTTTATTAGGTCAATGGGTTCAACTTGCCTCTCTAGGCCATATTACTTACGTTGCAAGATTTCTCAATGACCACAAATGCGGCAGAAACTGCTTGAAAGGCTGCATTATCTTCTGGCTGCTCATTCTTCCTGGAGGATAGGTGCATGGTACCTAACAATTATGACACAACCAGGACCAAAGGCATCATTCAGTGATACTCAGACACAGAAAGGGAGAAAGGCAACATAAAAGAAGAGAAGCGTGTGTATTCTGCCAAGGCTGGCCATGTCCCTTACATCAAAGTTCAGTGCATAGTGGAGACTTAGTTTATTTAGCCTGGCCCCAAAACTCAGCCCTGGATCATTCACCCTTGTGTCCACCATTAAAGAAGAATGTTTGACAAGAAACAGATTCTAAATACAAATAAAACAAAATAAACAAAAAACAGATTTTCTGCATAAGATAATTGATCATTTTAAATGTGCCCTTCTTTGACTTGCAAACAATTGTGAACATTATCCCAGCCCTGAAACCAGGCAAACTACCAGGTGGAAATACAAAGCCTTGATTTTTAACCTCCAAGTCTATAAAGTGATGACTGTAAGTTCCTCTGGCATGGAGTCTTTGGGAGCCAGTGGATTTATTTCAGACTTAAAATGCTGGGGAAAATAATGGACAGCAGGAAGTGACTGTCCACCATCACCTCAGGTAAGGAAGGTTAAATTCCTTGCCAGGTTAGACCGAGGACCAGGGTCAGTCATGAAGATTGTTTGTTTGCTTTGGACAAAGGGGTCTATTAAAGTAACACACTCATGAATCTCTGGAATTGTCTGCCTGCGGGAAGGACAGTAGGGAAAAAAGGATAGGCTGCTTTCTCCTGGAATTCAATGATCCCAAACAGGTAGGAAAGGGGAAATGACTAAGTAAAGGAATATGCGAGGAGGCTTACTTATTTTCAAGAACTGGTAACTGTGTAGAGCTCATCTATCCTGATTCCCCCAACTGAACTTACCAGTTAAGCTTCCAGGCCTGAGCTGCCCACTGTGCTGGTCAAAGTCACAGTCACTGTTGTTTGTTTTATCACATTTGCTGTTGCGCCCTGGCTCATCATTTTCTCTGGTATACTCTACTGCTCGTTGCCAATTTGTATTCTCAGGGTCCCTAACAGAGGGTTGCGGCAGGGGATTGAGCTCATTTTCAGCCTCACACTCTGAAGTCAAACCACTCTGATGATGCCAAGGAGGTACTGTGAGCTGCCCAGTAGCTGCTTTTTCTGCCATTTCTTTCACTTCCGCTGAGCACAAGAGAAAGCAGCATTTAAAACATCAATACGAATATCAGAAACAAATGCTTTCAATTCTTTTTTTTTATTTTTAACTTTTTATTGTATAATGCAACATATATACAAAGCAAAGAAATAAAAAAAAAAAGCAATAGTTTTCAAAGCACTCTTCAACAAGTAGTTATAGGACAAATCCCAGAATTTGTCATGGGCTACTATATGATCCTCTCAGATTTTTCCTTCTAGTTGCTCCAGAATATAGGAGGCTAGAGGGCTTAAGTATTTTTTTATCATCACAATCGACTTTTTTCCTTCTTTTTTTTTGAGAAAAATAACATACACACAAAAAAGCTATAAATTTCAAAGCACAGCACCACAATTAGTTGTAGAACATATTTCAGAGTTTGACATGGGTTACAATTCCACAATTTTAGGTTTTTACTTCTAGCTGTTCTAAAATGCTGGAGACTCAAAGGTATCAATTTGATGATTCAGCATTCACACTCATTTGTTAAATCCTATCTTCTATGTATAACTTCACCATCACCTTTGATCTTTCCATCCCTCTCTTCAGTGGTGTTTGGACTACGGCAATTCTAAATTTTTGCTATTAGAAGAGTCTGTCACTAATATGGGGTAGGGAGGTGGAACTGCCTGATGTTCTGGAGAGGCTGGGCTACGTTTCAGGACTCATCTGGACCAGGGAGGGACCCATCTGGAGGTTGTAGGTTTCTGGAAAGTTACTCTAGTGCATGGAACCCTTGTGGAATTTTATATATTGCCCTACATGTTCTTTAGGATTGGCTAGAACTGTCCTGATTAGGGTTGGCAGGTTATGATTGATAGCAAGGTCTACCTGAAACTTGTGTAAGAGAAACCTCCAGAGTAGCCTCTCGACTCTACCTGAACTTTCTCCGCCACTGATACTTTATTAATTACGCGTCTTATCCCCCTTTTGGTCAGAATGGAATTGCTGATCCCATGGTTTCAGGTCTGGATTCATCCCTGGGAGTTATCTAAATGCTTTCAATTCTTAAAGAGCAAGGTAACATTATTATAACTCATGCTGTCATCATAATTTACCAATTGCGTTATTTTCAGCTTGCCCTGCATGGTTTGAAGGGGAGGGATGGGAAGAACTGATGACAAAGCCAGGAAAGGACAAAATTCCAGTCAGTTCTCCTAAACAACAGCACTTGCTGCTGAATTCCAGAGTGGAAGGCAGCAGAAAATGTGTACATGCACCCTCTGGCTGTGGAGATTTTACAAGAAAATGACATCTGAAATGTCCTTTCAAATAAAAAAGATTCCACTTGAAAGAATAGAAAAGATTGTATTTGAATTTGTCTATCCCTTCTAGATGATGCTGAGCTCATATTTCTGGTGTGTGTATATATATATATGTGCTTTTATTCCAAAGTTCTAAGTTTTTGCCAGTATCATTTACATTAAAAAGCAGACAATGCTTCCTTTTTTAGCTTATAATACAAAACTGATACAAAAAGATAATGCCCACAGGATATATGAAAGTGACAATGTACATGCTTCACTTTAATAAAGTCATATATTGAATATCTATATAATTCATTGTTTTATTACATTTGTTACACGATATTCATTAATAGATATTATAGAAATATTTCCAATAAGGTCAAGAAATGAAAAGAGCATTTCTCTTCTGCAGTTTGTACGCAGAAGGCCCTAGAGTTTAAAACGGAATGATCTAACAGAAAAAAATAATGCAGAGGTCATTGCTATGTTATAAAACAGTGCAATATTGACTATGCATTCAGACATAATAACTTCATTAGAAATATACTTTAAATTTCATTTTGTTTAATAAAATCTATGTCTTTATACTCACTTTCCCATTTTAAGTGTACCTCTCCATCTTCGTTATTTCTTGACTTTGGGTTACATGTTTCAGAAGATATGGATTTCATACTGACTCTAAATTGCATAGATATTTTGGGAGTAAGGGGGTGAGAAGCAGAGTGGACAAAAACACATCAATTTGCTTGAGTTTCTGACACAGTTCTGAGCCCACCAGCCCACCCAGAGGAAATGTCCCTCCCTAACACACTCCTGGGTTGCACTGACTCCTTCCCAGACTCCCCAGTGTTCAGACCATAAGACTCCTTACCTGGTAGAGTCCTGCCCAGGGCTGGGTGACCCAGGAAGTCCCTGCAGATGACTTGATTCCGTGTACAGCCCACTAATTAGCTGTGTGACTTTGGCCCGGGCACCAGGCTCTCTAGACCTTTCCTGGCTAAGAAATGAAAGGACTGAGCTAGGAGATCTCTAAGGTTTTTTGAGTATACAAATTCCAATTTCATGATTCTAAAAGAACTCTGGGGAAATTTTCAGAGGTAGAAACCTACAATTGAAACAAGTTTCACCAAACAGAATCCTGGTCTGTGGGCTATTGCTTTGGGGTCAATAACTGTTCCTGCCCTTTGATCATAAGTTTCTGGTAACAGGCCCACTCGTATGTCAGTGATAGCACAATAACATTCGCAAGGGTGGCTTTAAGCCACCAATGATTCTGAAGAACATTCACAGACATCTTCAGTCTAGTCTCACCGAGTTCTAGAGCCTGAGCTGCCACTAGTTAGCCGACTTTGGCAAGTCTCCATCTCTTTGGGCCTTGGTTTCCTCACCTGCAAAACAAGGGAGTCTCTTTTCCTCTAAAAAATGCCATGATTATATTCATTTTATCACCTACTAAACTAAACTCTTCAAAAATGTGTGATCCGTGGCATATATATAAATTCTCTGTTAGCCAGAAAGCCCCACTTCCTAGCCGGGCAGGGAAACAGAGACTACTGAATCAAGGGTTGAATCTAATAGGCTGTTTAAAGAGCAATCCGGCAACATCAAGAGTCTTTAAAATGTTTATACCTTTGGCCTAGCAGTTCTACTTAGATAGTCTGGGAACTATTCTCTGGACATAATCCAAAATACCAATAGGTTTTATTTACGGTCACTGTAGCCCTGTTTATGGCAAGAAAAAAGAATGAAATACCCAATATTCAACAATGGGGGAAATCCAACAATTTCAAATTAAGTTAAGTTATTTTTTAATAATGCAGCACAATGCTCATATTCTAATGCAAAGTGAAAAATCAGGATATAAAATTATCTATATGTATATATTACAATTTTATTGTTTTAAATGATACAAAAAAGGCTAGAATAGATAGCAAAATGTTAAACTTTTCTTTGATTTGTTTTTTTGTTCTTTCTGGGAATGATGGTGCTGGGCAAGGAAGGGCATCACTGTGGTCACCTAATGGCTACAGAGTGTCACCCCATCTTCTTCTATCAAGGGCCTGAATGACAAACCCTCTGACGTCATATAAATGGTTCTTCAAGAATTCCCTTCATAAAGGTAAAATACACTAATTTAATAATCCAAAATATTTGGGTATTTTCCTTGATTCTAATTAAACATACACATTTCCCAACATGAAAGAACAGCAAAGTCTTGCCATTGATCTTGGCCACCATTGGGGGGTAAAAAGTTATTTTTTTCCCATAAGAACTGACTTAAGCACTGAGGATTAATATTGCCATTTATCAGTTGTTTGAAGAAAAACTGCAATTGATATACTTACTCTATTGTGAAGAACATTTATTACCCCTTTAATAACTCCCCCTAGGCAAAATAAAATTTATTTTACAGAAATTCTTAAAAACCAAGTGTATATATGTGTTTTCTTTCAGTGATTCGTGCTGAAGCCATTTTACCTCACTGATCCGGCAGGAATCACAGGGTAACAGTAAATATTGCTCAACTTCCTATCCGGAGTCAGTGATGCTTACTTTGAACAAACCTGGTCTCTGATCAGTTTGGTTTCTGGAGCACTGACAAATGGAATTTGTGCTATTTCTTTTCATAAGAAAAACAGTTTGGGAAGTTTTGGAAAGGCAAGATACTTTGCTTTTGACAAAACATGTGTTATGAATAACCTACCAGCCACTTTAACTTTGATGTTTCCTGCAAGTTTTCATTACACTTTTCTTTTCACTCATTTAATGGAAAGAACCTGCCAAGATCCATTCCTGCATTATTCTGCTTCTTCATTCACAGTTCCCTTGTCATCAGACATATGAAGATCATTAAGTGGCCTCTGGGCCCCATGGGAGCCTAAAGATATGGTAATACAAAGAACAATAAAACGTACGACCTACCTTTTGGTATATTGGTTCCTGCTTCTTTCCAAACTGTCCTTGGCTCCTTGATAGCGCTGAAATTGTTCGCCTGTGTTCTGTTCTCCAGAGGCACAAAGAGTTGGCAGCTTAAAGAGCAGTAAACATGTTTCAGTCCTTTGATGAGGAAAATTCTCTTCTCTTCACTCTCATACTCTCTTTTCAAAGTCATTCTTGCTAAATGTGTAGAATGTGTTCTATCTACCCAAATAGCCAAATTTCTCTGTGTATGTTTTATACCTAGTAACCCATTTTTTACCTGAAGTCCTTTACCCAGAAATGATGGCTCCCAGGAACCTAGCCCAGACAGGGTGCAAGTGAAGAATGAGAAGACAAAGTAAGACATTAAAAAATCATACAATTCCCTGAGCACTTTTCCCCTATTATTAAGGCAGCAGTGCTGAGTCCTGGGTTCTAGTCTAAGCCTTACTCAGACTAACTTAAAAAAGGCTTATGTTTCAGTTTTCTCATCCATAAAATGGGGACAGTAATTCCTGCCCACATGTACCAGTGAGGATACTATGAAAATAAAAAACAGGCTATTAATACTTTGGAAAAGAGCATAAATTAAAAAAAAAAATTGAAGTCTATTCCTTATTTTAAAAAGAGAGACTTTCAGGTCTTCTTATTCCAGTTTTAACAAACTTACTATTTTCTAGCCTGCAGTAAACTAAGGCAACAAATGTAGGGTTTGAGGATGGCAGCAAGATGTCTGAAACTGAGAGTAAAGCATAAAAAAAGATCACAAGCTCTTCAAAGTATGAGCTCCATATAAATATGGTATAACTGCTTTAATACAAAATCATATGTATGAACAGATGGTTTACAATGATGGCTGCCATCAATTCCTGCCCCTCCTGTCCATACTGCTGCTTCTCCCTCCAACAGCTACAATCTATTTGCCCTCCCCTTGAATCTGGGCTGGCCTAGTGACTTTCTTTCACCAAGAGAAAGCAACAGACATGGCCTTGTTCTAGCACCAGGACTAGATTTTAAGAAGCCTGGCAGCTTCAGCTTCCACTTGGGAAACCAGGTACCATGCTATAGAAACACTTGGGCAGTTGATGATGAACAACTGAGTGATGAGAAGTCAAATGCTAAGAGAGACGCCTCACGGAGGAGCAACAAGGCACCAGATACGTAAGTGAAGTAAGTGAAACCTTTTTAGACCTTCTAACCCAGCCCAGTTGCCAGCTGAATGCAACTGAGCCAATGTCACATGGAGCAGAAAAACCACACTGGTCAGCCCTGTCAAATTCCTGTTCATAGAACTGTGAGAAAGAATAAACCATTGTTATTTTAAGCAACAAAATTTTGGGGTTTTATGTTGTGCAGCAATAGATAACCAAAATACAGTACACAAGAAAATGTATCTCTGATAGTTTTTATCAAATTCTCATTTTCAGCGGAGACAGAAATATTAGGGTCCACGTCTCTTCTCTTTATATTAAAACAAAAGCCATAGAAGAACAAAGAAAATAAAATGTTTTTCTAAGTTCTCTAGGTGAGGACTAAAGCCTCAGTGAAGTTCAGCATGGTACACTGAATGGACACTGGGCCAGGAGTCAGGAGACCAGTCTCTGACCAGCAGTGGAACTGGATGACGGTGCAGCAAATGATGGGGGATGGCGGGTGGGGATGACGGGAGCTGGCTGTCCCATGCAGGCAATAAAGGTGTGCACTGTAGGTAGAGAATTTTTAAAACAATAATAAAACCCATTAAAAGTTAGTCTGCTTTTTATTATGTGGGCTGGCAATTCTAAACCACATCAGTGATTAAAATCCTCCTTTCAATGCAGCAGACTTCTCCTACTTAAACGGCGTCTTGTAATGTCACCAGACCTCAGAAAGTTTAAGTCACTAAGTTTGAGCTCCACACTCTGTAAAATGACAGGGCTGATCCATCTCTGAGGGGTCTTCTATCTCTAAACTCTATGAATTTAAGAGGAAACCAGCAGTGTGTGAACTTGCCAAAAATTCATTTCCTCATTTATTCTCTTATTCCTTCGGTGACCATTTATCAAGCTGCTACCAAGTGTGAGGCACCATGTTGGTGCTGGGAAACAGAATGAGTAAGACTGGGGCCCTGTTCTTAAAGAGCTCACAGATGTACATGCCACTTTCCAACATCACTAAGCCTTAAGTTTAACCTCCTAATTTAGCTCCTTTGTTGTCTTCTCCTCTCTTCTGGGGCATTTTCTCTAACCATCAGCTCCATCTGTGTCCCCCCATTATGTCTGATCTACTCATGGGCAGAGCTTATGGATCATTCATCATCATATCCCAGGGGGCTAATATATAGTCTTTGACACTATAAATGTTTGTTGAATGAATGAAAGAGAAATGAATAAGCAATTTAGAATGGAGATTAATGACCATCCAAGATATACATCAGTTAACCATATGAAATTGCCAATACTCGACTATTTTGTTCTATAAAAACAACAATTTCATATGGTTTACAGAAAAGGATATGGGCTATGTGTTGATTTTGGAATGGGAGATATAGAGTACTGACCTTGAAATTCCACCCTAGAGACCTATATTCCCTAGAACCTAGAGGACTCCACTGAGGTGGTTGCATTTATATACCAGGCAAAGCACACAGGTTAGGGAAAATGTTAAACCTTGTCTCCAGGGTCCTTTTTGAGTCTCCCCTGCCTCCCACTTCTTAGGCTTACCTGATGGCTCTTCTCTGATTGATCCACAGTGCCTTCTTTAGAGACCCTGGTGAAAGGAGTGAAAGGTTTCCAGCCACAGTCACTTCTTTTCCTGGACCTTCTGCCAAAATGTCCCCTTTGAAAGTCTCCCATTGTTCTTAGAGACTTTGCCAGAGTCTGTGAATTATCCCTGGTGTCTGGCTGCCTACCCCCTGACAGCTGCATGGCAGGAGGGACATAGCTGAAAGCTGGGGGGCCTAGCGCTGAAAGTGAATCATGTATATCTGCAAGCTCTCGTGAAGAAACCCACAAAGATCTTTGTTGCTCCTGCTCCTTCTGTATCATCTCAAGCTTATCTATTTTCTGTTGGGCATTCCTCAATAAATCAGCATTCTGGTGCATTAATGTCTGCGAAATCTTTAGATTCAGCACACACTTACTGATGTACTCTTCAGTCATGGATCTGTTGCTCACATTGCCCTTTGCTTCTCCAGTTGACCTCTGTAAGTTGGGTGAACTAAGTGAACTGTTTTGCCAGTCCCAGTTCTCAAAGGAACGCTCTGTGTCAGATTCCAAAGAGCTCTCATCCTCACTGCAAAAACAGCATGTCTCTCTCTCCATCTTGTCCAACTCTTCCTCCATGGACTTCAGTTCATCTACCTGGTTTGGTTTATCTCCCTGAAGAGTTGAACCAGGTCCTGGGAGCTCTTTCTCTTTGTCATCTCCCATGACCAAGCAGCCTGAGTAGATTTCATTGATTTCAAAGCTGCGGAGACTTGCCTGACCTGCACTGGCACTTTTAGTCTCTTCCACCACAGATGAAGCAAGAGAAGTAGCATCTTCATTTTGGGTCTCCTTGGCTACTAGCCTTGGAATTGGGGCCTGCACATTTAGTTCTTCTTTTTCAGTGGGAGAAGAGTGACTCCTTGGTCCATGAGGCTGACTGCCTGTTAAAAATAATCAATAATAGATTTCTGTAAGAGTAAGAAAATGCAACTGATTAAGGTGATGGCATTTAGCAGCTAAGCAGCCTTGGCTTGTTACATGCATGGTGTGAGAACACAGGACACAGTTTTCTCTTTTCATTCCCTTCCCAGTTGTGGAATGCTGCCAGATACACTCAGAAAGGGTGAGAGGTGAGAAGTGTTTTTCTAGCCGAGGCTCAAGTTTCTAATTTGGCATAGCTGAGAGGAAAACTTTGAGTAAGGGCGATGGGGATCATCAATTCCCCCCAAATTTGGGGGGAAATATTTTAAGTTTCATTTGTAATACATTCAAAACATGCATAACTGCCAGGACATGTGAATTAGTCTCCTGAATCTCAAGGACTACCTCCTAGCTTTCTTTAAAACACAAGAGTCTGACTGTTTACACCTGTTATTTATGCTTTTAGTGAGCACTTGATAAAAAACAGTCAAGACACTGCCCAGGAAGGCACTGCATCACTGAGGAATACAGCCTCAAACAATAATGCCTTGAATGACCTCTGTGCATGGGAAGCAGTCAGAAGCTGGACAAAGAGTGTCTGACTCACAGAGACTGGAAAGGAGAAGCCAAAGCAGTGAGAGCTTGGGTCTCCAGCCCTGTCATAAGTGAGCAGATATGAGTTTTCTATAAGAGAGCAGATATGAGTTTTAAACTTTAAATATCATTTTTTTTATTTGTGACGCAACAACATAAATTTCTAAGAATAATCATGCTAGAAATAAACTAGTTGTTACTGCTTCACTCTGAACCCAAGCAGAGTGAAAATGAACCCAAAAAGGTTAACCTAATGATTTTAAGGATCTTAACTCTCCCTGAGGCATCCATTTCATGACTCTTCCTGACATAAGTTATGTTAACAGTTTGGATGAGCTCATTAGTTGCAGCTCACAGACTCTGAACACATGCATGTCAAAAGCAATGCTTAACCTGTGAGTTAAGACCATACCAGTTTCCTTCAGCTCTTTTATTTCCAAGTCAGGTGGCTCTTTGGTTTGTTCTGAAGTCAGTCCTAAATAGATACCAACATCAGGATGGAGTTCATATCTCTGTACCCTACTATTCTCAGTTAGCTGAGTTCTCTGGGCTCCGATAAAATCCTGTAAGATGGGAAATATAGTGAAGGACAAGTTGTAACTGGTCTTTTTAGAACAGATACAGGAATCATATAAATTTCCTCTTACTCTTGTAGGGTAGACTGACTGGTTCTAATTAGGTAATTGTTAGGGACTGAATCATGCCTCCCTCAAAAGGCATGCTCAAGTCCCAACTCCAGGTCCTGAGGGTGTGAATCCATTTGTAAATAGGACCTTTAACAATGTAATTATTATTACATTATTATTGCTGAACTGAATGGGGGTAGGCTTTAATCCAATATGGTTGAAGTCCTTATAAGCAAAGGAAACTGGACACAAAAAGAGAACACATGGGAAGCAGTCAGAAGCTGGAAGGCAACAGTACCTGGAAGAGAAAGGAGGAAATTCCATCATGTGATGGAAGAGCCAAGGAACCCCAAAGACTGTTGGCCAGCAAGAATAAATAACCGTGGAAAGAAGCAAACCTTCTAGCCTCTGAAACCATGAGCCACTACATTCCTGTTGTTAAGCCTACCCATTGTACGGCATTTGTTTTAGCTGCTAGAAAACTAATACAGTAATTCATTGTTATTATCAATACTTTAAAAGTAATAACAATAGTTGCCATTAAGTGAATCTCCCCTATTTACCTACAGTATGCCCTTACCATGTGTTGTGCCTCATAGTACCCCCTCCTCAATTCCCTGCTGCCCTCACCAAGTTAAGTAATTAGGCTTTTTTCAGGAACACAGAAAGGATATATTAAAATGGAGATGTTCCAAAACTTCTTAAGCAGTGATCCCTGATTTCTAGCTCACAATTCCCCTGAGTGTGTAAGTGAATATAAATTATCAAACAACTTCAGGGCTTACCTTTAAGTCATTCTTCAGAATATACCGGATATCTTGAAGGTTCATAACTCGGTCTTTCTGCTTGACCTGGATACCTGACTTAACAATATCATAGTAAGGTTTTGGAAGCCTGACATCAGCTTCTAAATAATTTCCCAAAACTACAGCTTCTTTAACAACTGAGCCATCTAAGCCATTCCAGGGTATGTTGTCTGTAAGAAAAAAGGTCACAGGACAGAGTAATATAAGTAATTTATAAGTAATATGATGTAAGGAGTAATAATCAAATGAAGCTGGGTAACTTTAGTCAAGTCACTCAATTCCTTCAAACATTAGTTTTTCCCTGTAGAAAAACAACTGGAACAAATAGCCACTTTACCTATTTACCGGGGAAATCCCTGTCACAGAGACAAGGAATTGTAGTGTCACTGTCATGTACACATGAGATCCCTGCTGGCAGACCTGAGGACCAGAAGGGAGTCTAGTCAAGTATGTTTCACGGCATTAGGCTGGACAGCCTGATGCATTCCTCTCATGGAAGGTACGGTTTTGCCTCTGGGACTGTAAACACTACTAAATGTAGCTGTCCGTCCCTCACCCACTCTGTCAATATGTGTGTACGTGTATCTGTGTGTGTGCCTAAGTGCATGCTCCCAAAGCTGACATCTCTCTCCTGAAGAACTCCTGACCTCAGGTATAGGAGTACTTCCTTCAGGTAAGAGTAGCTTTGGGAGAGCTTTCATTCTTCCAACACTGCTTATCCATATATAGGTTCCTGGGTGTATGTGATTTCACAGCTTACTTCTCAGACACCAGCCTTTCCCCCCATTTATAAGTTCTTAAGGGGCACTGCACAGAGATCCCTAAGTTTTGACAAGGATAATTCCGTTAAAAATCTTTTCTTGGATTAATTCATTACCATTGACAAGCTGATAGGTGGGTTTTGCTGAGTCTTAAAGAACAGGTTAAAAAAGAAAGATTTCTGAAGGATCATCTCCTTTCTAGATCAGATAAGCACAAAGAGGTTTCCCTGAAGAAATCTCTTTTCTCTAAGTCTTGCATTTTCATAAAACTAACTCCTGGGGGAAAAAACTCTCCCCTAAGAACAGGGACTCTGGTCAGCCATTAATGTGCTCCTTGACCTACCTGTTAAAATCTCTTGTATGATCATAGAAAAGCTGTAGACGTCTGACTTTACTGTGGCTGCCTTCTGTACGATCACCTCCGGGGCAGCCCAGTTGTACAGCTGGGTTGGGAGGGGTACTCGAGTCAGATCCTTGTGTACACCTCTCTCCTGGCTACAGAAGGAAACACACAAGGCAAGGCTCATGTCTTAAGAGACTGTTGAGCACCACACAGCGCATTTGTGACACACTTGCCTCTGAAGACTGGCAACTTCCTTGAGCTTCTGGAAACCTAGCTAATCCATACTTTCAGTGATCCAACCCAGCACTTGCAATTACTTACTGTTCCCACCCAATGGGGTCCTGTCCACCTTCCCACCTCACCTGGCTGCTCTCTCCAACTCACCCACTCCATTCAAGTTACAGGGGCCTATTTTCAGTTTCTTTAACAAGCCATGCACATTACCACATCAAACCTTTGCACCAGTAGCTTTCTCTGCCTGCCATTCTCTGTCCACAGATCCTAGAATAATTGGCTCCTTATGACTGAGGTATTAACTCAAAAGTCACCTCCCTAGAGGAGGCTTTTTTTTTTTTTTATTTGCATATGGGCAGGTGGCACCAGGGATCGAACTCCAGACCTCCAGCACAGCAGGTCGGAGCTCTGCCTGCTGAGCCACGGCAGCCGCCCAGAGGAGGCCTTTCTTAACCACCTACTCTAAAGTAGTCCCATTTTATTGGCTGAGAGGACTTATCTGAATTTTCTGTGCATTTATTTATTGTTTATCATCTATATCCCCTCCGCTAGTGAGTCAGCTCCGTGAGGGTAGGCACCTTATCTGTCTTTTATACCACTGTATCCCTGAGCTTATACAGGTCCTCAACACTTATTATTGAATAAATCAATGTAAGATTCTTTCAACACCATGCTCAAGCCCCTCCTGCTTTACTGAAGTATTGTGTGACACCTCTAACTCCCAGTTGTTTCTTTTGTGAGCTCCTACCACTTGGATCATGCCCTCTGAGTTCAGCACTCAAAGGTTCACTGATTTGCTTGAATTATTCAACTTCCCAATTAAATTCCTTCAGAGCACAATCTAAGCACTCTAAAGGTCTTCTAGACTAACAAGATTCCTCAGGGTGAGGACAGTGCTGACTCCCACCAAAAGCTATCAGGAACATCAAATGAGTTCATGGGTGTGAAAACACTCTGTGAGCCACAAAGCGCTGTGCCAAGAAAGGAATAAACATGAACATTATGGTAGACAGTCAGTAAAGACTTGACGAATAGTTCTGATAATTTACAAAGCAAGTGACTGGAAGTTCTTTGCTGATTCAACTTAAGAACAGATTTTTAAACATTCAGTGGAATATTATCCAGCCATAAAAAGGAATGAAGTTATGAAACATGTTATGTGAAGTTATGAAGTTATGTGCATGGTTGAACCTTGAAGACACGACATTGCGTAAAGTAAGCCAGACACAAAAGGACAATTATTAAATGATACCACTTACAAGAAATAACTAGAATATGCAAATTCATAGAGCCAGAAAGTAAGATTGTAGGTTAGGAAGGGCAGGGATGGGGAGAAGAGAAAATTAATGATCAATTGGTACAGAATTTCTGTTTGGGGTGATGGAGAAGTTTTGGTAATAGATGGTGGTGGTGGTAGCACAACACTGTATAATTGTAATTAACCATGGTAAACTTGAAAGTGGTTAAGATGGGAAATTTTATGTTGCATATATGGTACCATAATAAAAAATTGTAAAAAATAGATTTTAGAGAGTAGGATTGGCTTTTTAGCCTTTGAACAAACTTCCATAAATAATGGTTCTTTCAACTGAGCTTTTAATAAATGAGCACGAGCTCAAGAAGCTATGAAATTATAAAAGCTGGTACTGACTTTTTGGTTGTACTGTCGAATTGTTAGGTGGCATAGTGTGGCATAGTGTGAACACAATGCATATACATGCACATGTTATTATTCATAGAAAAAGTAATGGAGTGTTTTACTATCAGAGAATCCGATAATTATTATCTAAGAACCTGGCATGCTTGGCTTTTCACACTGGGGGTGGGGGTGGTGACTCTTTAATGGAAACACCTACCTTCCATCTCAGGTCTTTCAGACTGTCTAATGCTCTGGCAAGGGACAGATGACATATAACCAGGATTTATATCCTTTCTCTTTCATTTCCTCTCACCTTCATCCCTTATATTCCCTTCTTTCTTATCTGTTAAAGTTAGCTAGGGTGGAGGGGAGGAGGTCCTTCCCTTCTAGCTGTCACTCTAGGACAGTTACTTTTCTGGGCTTCAGCTTTGACATCAATAAAATTACATTTGTCTGAGGCTATGTGACACCATCTTCAAGGTCAATTCCAGTAGATTCCATTAAGAAGGAATTTAAGAGCAGGAGAACCTGTTGTATCTCTTTTTCACCAAGAGATAGAGCAATGCCTCTGCCATTGCCTTCAACAAACCCACCTGCCCAACTAGAATGTTAACTAAAAATAAATGTGGAATTCAAGCTGTTTTGGATTCTTAAGAAAGCTATGCCCTTATGGCTGCAACTTCTTGTTGACTGACATTTCCACCTGAAGTTTCATTCTAAGGTCAAAAAGCCCAGTGAAGGCTCACACCTCCCTACCAGACACTCTAGACTTCCCAGTGGTGCTCACAGACTCTGGCCATCTCCTTCCCCCTCATACTTGACCATTCTGTTGACCCCAGAGCCTTTCATTTTAGTTCCTTGGCCACTACCAGCTCCCGCCCTTGTGGCCTCCTGGCTGTTCTTCCTGCCCTCAACCTATGATCTACCCTCCCCCTTTAGCCTCTACAACGTGGTGTGAGTTTCAGCTCTGCCTCTCACCCAACCAGCTGGGTGACAAGACCATCCCTTCACTATTCTGGGCCTCAGTTTCCTCATCGATAAAAGGACAAGGTTAGGATGGGCGATCTGTAAAGTTTCAAGTTCCCAGAATTCATATTTCTACTGGAGAGCTAAAGCAGGAGAAACTGTTATGCCTCTACTTCACCAACAGATGGCAACCCACCACTGCCAAACAGCTTGGATTTTACTGAGCCCTTCTGAAAAAGCCTTAGGTGTTACTAACAGCCAAAAAAAAAAAAAAAAAAAAAAAAAAAAAAAAAAAAAAAAAAAAAAAAAAAAAAAAAAAAAAAATCCCAACCCGTTAGCTAGCTGAACTTATAGCCAAAGTAGTCAATGCTGCTCTGAACCATTTCTAGCTTTTCTTTCATTTAGACTCATCAATTCATTTAACAAATGCTTATTGAACAGTTGCTATGTGGCAGGCCCTGAGCAAGTGCTGAAGTTAGAGTGATGAATCAGCCGTCCTGCCCTCTAGCTCACTGTCTGGTGGGCAGTCACTTGTATATAAATGACTGCAGTGCAATTCAGTGGTAAGCACAGGGGAAGGAAATGCAAAGTACTACAGGGGAGGAGGGCATCAGTGTAGGTAGATTTCATGGAATACAGCAGGAAGTTGTGTCTGAATTTAGGCTGAAAGGGTAAGTAGGACTATGCTGGGTATTCTGGATGCAGGGACAAACACTTTGAAATAGCATGAACTAAAAGTGGTTTTGGATGATCAGAAAGGGAGTGGCAAGGAATGAGGCTGACACTGGGCGAGTGACCCCACTAGGAAGGTTTTCACACTCTACAAAGATACCTGGACTTAATCCTACAGGCAAGCTGCTTGAAATGAGGAGCTGCTGCAATGTTTTACTTAGATCTGAATCTTAGCAGCTCAACTGGTAATGATTATAGCACCCATGTGGGTAACTGCCATGCTCCATTTGTGCCCTAACTGCTCCCCTTGCCCTTCTCTTGCTCCTTACCACCGCTTCCCTACATTTAGGAGCAAGAGGGATCTTCTTCAACTGTAACTAGCCATGTCATCATCCTACGTAAAACCTTCCACAGCATCCCAGCGCTGGTAGGATAATATTCAAACTCCTCCCCAAAGCCCACAAGACCAGGAACAATCTAGCCCCTGCCCTCCTCTCCAGGCAGAGGGACAAAAGGAACTCGATGTGTGAGGAACCCAGAGTATTTCATTCTCATTCATCTGATAACTGTGTGCCAGGCTGTTCTAGCATTTGAGATACAGCAGTTAACTAAACAAATCCGTGCTCTCCTGGAGCTTTGCATCTGGTGAGAGAAATAAATTACAGCATAAGAGAAGTAAAGACCTGCTAAGAAACTTAGATACAAAGCATTAGTGATGGGTAGGTAAGAGACAAGTAACGGGTATAGGGGGGTCTAAGCAAGGGATCTGCCAGTGGCCCAAGCTCTCCAGTAGAAGTAGGACCAACACTGGGCCAAAGACTCAGAACTGTGAATGGCAGCAAGGAAGCACAATGGAGATTCTCTGCCTCCCAGAACCTGGGGGTGAGGAATGGGGGATCAGACCCAACTCTAAGGAGGACTCTGACCCCAGCCAAATAGGAAACTAAGTCCATCCACTGTATCTGAATGAAGGCATTGTTTTTATAACTGGTTCCCTCACTGTGCTGGGCTCCTGGGGGGCAGGAACCCCTCAGTGCCCAACATGGTACCTGGCCTAGATTTACGAGGTGTTCATCAGGTGTTCATCTCTCTCCTTCCAGGACACACAGCTAAGGAACAATTCCCAGCCTATTCTGCAGTGAGGATGTAATTGGGCTCTGGCTACTGGAAAGTGGGGAACAATGGCATACCTACTTCCGGGCTGGCCTCTAAACCCTACGCTCTCTCTTGCTCATCAGAGAACACAGTGGGGGAGTGAAGCCTGGGGGACAGCAAAGCCACCAATGGGGGAATGCAGAACACAGTGTGAAATAGAGCTTGGTTGTGGTAAGCCACAGAAAACATTCGGATGGATTGTTAGAGCAGTTACACACATTGGCTAGTATGGGGTCTTACTCGTTAAACTTTTCTTTTTTTGTGGGGGTGGGAAGTGCAGGGTCCAGGAATTTGACCCGAGTCTCCCTCATGACAGGTGAGAATTCTACCACTGAGTTACTGTTGCATTGCTCACTTGTTAAACTTTTATTAAAATAAAAATATCTCAAGCAAAAGTAACTACCCCAAAGCCTCTTGAACCTCAGCAGACAGAACTAGTTATTTGGAACATCTCCTCCCACACTGATGAGCAGGTCAGCCCACCAAATACAAGAGGTCTTCCCTGATCAGATATTCTCTATAGTAAAACTCTTGCCCATCTCCCCAGCCCCCAGGATTCTCTGAAAGGTTCCACCTACCTTTCCATCATATACTCCAGGTTGGTCAGCCGTGCTTCCCCTGTGCAGACAATGTGGACAGCATAGGAGCTGAGAGCACGGTGGATAAACCCCCGGGAATGCAGGTATCTCAAGGCGTCAGAGATCTGGAGCAGCAGGTGCACAATCACCTCCATGTGCAGCACGGGGAACTGCGACCGCTACAGGTGGGACACAGAAAGGGACCAGGGTCCCTAGCACTGCAGAATGCTTTAGAATTCCAAAGTCATTTCATTTGAGCCTCACAACCACCTAGTATCCCCAGCTCACAGAAGGGGAACCTAAAGCTCAGTGAGGCTAAATGACTGGCCTAAGGTCCCATAGAACCAGGCCCCCTGGTTCCAAACCTGGGCTCCTTCTTGGCTAAGTTGCTTCACACCTCAAAAAATATGAGAACGTTCTCAAAACCGGTATGTGCATTCAGGGATGGCCCGGAGCAAACTGGCAGGGGAATTTGTTCAAAGGAGTGCCTCCCCTGCCTCCCATAAATCGGCCCTGTTCCTTTCTTTTTCAAGACTGCAGTACTAGAAGAACCTGGATGCTTAAAGGACACCGGGGGATGCAGATAACCAGTCCAGCTCCTACTCCAGTCATATGAACGAGAAACTTCATTCTAAGAGAACAGAAATTCCCTCACACAGATATACCAGCTGATTAGTTATAATGGGTTTCTCTCCCCAGAGATGTGGTATTTTAATGAAAAAGTAATACCATCACCCAAGGAAAGGAAAAAACGAACACTAATAGGAGACCCTCAAAAGGCATGAATGAAAAGAAGGAACTGTGGAGAATGGGGGTGGGGGGGGAGCATGAATGGCAAGTTACTGGGGAAAAGGGCCTTCCTGGAAGGTCTCTCCTCATTCTTGCTGAAGCCCAGGGTTTTTAGAACGGTCATGAAGAAAGAAAAACAAATCTTCCAGGAACTTCTCTGCAGCCACATCTCAGCCCAAAAAATACTTTCCAGGAAGTCTGTTGGCCATGAAGATATCCTCCCCCAAAGAAAGAGGAGAAGTGAGAGGGCAACTACACAAACGTCTCTATATAAACAACAAGGCTAGGGCACAAGTGAAAATATGTGATAGGGAAGTAAGGCAAGGTTACTGTTCAAATGCATTTAGTGTGTTTTCTAAGTCTGCTGAGCTCCTGATAGCTGATATAGAAGCAGGACGGACAATAATAAAATCACACTAGTTCTGACCATGCGTCTGTCAAGTTTAAATGGTGTGTAACTCAGTCCCATACAAGTAATGAACTAAGAGATTTTTCTTTCACGCATGAACATACAGAAACTACATTTGGGGCAGGGGTGAGAAGATAGGGAGAAGAAGGTAGAGGAGCAAGGGGAAAATTGTGAAGGCTGCAGTTTACCTGTTCATGGAGGACACTGAACAGAGTGCCAACTGTGATGCGCTCATACACAAGACGAGTCTTTTCCAGGTCCCGGGACAGGCACACAGCCATCAGCTGCAGCAGGTGGGGATGCCGCAGTTTGCTGCAAAAGGAAAGAAGCTTCAGATGGGGCAGGGAGGAGGAGGAGAGGGTGAAAAGATGGATGTTGTCCCTTCTTCTAGGCTCTTTAAACAAATTCTAAACAATTATCACTTGCGCATACTAGCTCCTTCAAAGAAATCAGGAGGGGGTGGGGCTGTCTGTTGTTGGAATCTATGGTCTCTCCTGACCAGAACTTGAGGGCTCAGAGTCACCAGTGGCAAGGACAACATCACTGGGAGCTAATGAGCAAGGCATTATGTATACTTTGCATGCATCTTCTTGGATTCTGGCAAATACTTGCAAGTAAATGTATCATTTTAGAGATGAGGAAACCAAGGATGGGGGGATGTCAGGAACTTGTCCAGGTCACACACCCTATTCAGTTACACACCAAAGTCCATGCTGTACCTCCATCCATACAACTTCCTTTCTCATCTCCTGTAGGAGTTGAGTGGTTCTCAGAAGAGCTCCATGAACCAGGGTCCACTCAGAGATCCTGGTGTGAAACCAAGAATTGAGATCCTGGCCCAGCAAGAGCTGAAAGACCCAACCCTAGAGCCAAAAGGAAACCTCAGATACTGAGGCCCATGGGTGTGCCCTCAATGGTAGAAATATCTGGATCTCACCAGAAGCCATGCTCTGTGAAAACAGAGCAGCTGCAGGCTGTCCAACATGGGCACAAGCCAGGAGGGGGCAGGGCTTGGGGGCTGTAATAGGAAAGCCAGAATGGACCTGGCTGGACCACATACAGACAGAGGTTATGGGAAGTCAGTTAGTTGACAGAAATGAACCACTTACCAGTGCCACCCCTGCCCCCCTGAGGCTATCCATTCGTGACTTTCTCTTGACAGCCCTGGGCAGGAGAGTCCCTGATTTCACCAGGAGATGCTGAGGCTAAGCCAGGATAGCTCTGACCCTATAAGGGTCTGTAAAGAGATCTGAACCTATCATGGGCTGAATTCTTGGGCCTCCTGCCATCCCATTCTCACCTGCTGTGCTCCTGCTCAGCAATTAATAAGTCAGCTAGCCGCAGCCTGCTGCAGTGTGGGTGGGTGGGGAGATTCAGCTCCTTCACTGTGACTCTGCTTCCATTCCAAACCAGGCTACGAGGGTAGGAAAGAGTATGAGCAGGAGAGGATGAGTGACCAGAGACCCGAGAAATGGAGTTCACACAGAATCTGTGAATCCCCTTGGGCACCACCGGGCCCTTCCTCCCACTGCCTCCGTTCACTAAAGCACTCCTGGGAAACGTAAGCACATGTGACAGGAAGCCACTAGAGGATTTAAGGGAGGTAATGGCTTGTACCAACGGTGTGGAGAACGGATAAGACAGGAACATTAGTTTTGGTGAGGGATGGTGACAACCTGGACAAGAGGAGAGGAGTGAGACAGAGAGGAGGGGACCTGACAACAATCTGGGACATGGGCAGAAAAGCAAAGAGCATATCTGTAGGGCACGGAGGGCTCTGTGAGTCCAGGAGAGGGTTTTTCTCAGCCGAAGCTTTAGAAGTGTTTCTTCTAAGCAGGAAAGAGGCTCCTGGTCCAAGAACGCCAAGAGACCTTGGCTAGGATGACTCCTGTGGCCCTGTACAGATAGGACCTGAGAACACCCCAGGCCAGCGAAATCACGCTCCTGCCACCTCTACTGGACTTGGCTGGTGAGAGCTTCAGATGAGGCCTGTTTCAGCTGCTACAGGGGCCTCAATATCCTTTGGGCTGTATCAGAGGCAAGACAATCATCACTAAGATGGTATTAATTCTTTAAAGCAGGGAGATGAAAATACTAAAATAAATAACCTTTTAGATGACTGGCTCTCAACTGGGGGTGATTTCAATCCCCAGGGGACATCTGGCAGTGTGTGGAGGCACGTTTCCCTGCCACACGAGGACAGCAGAGAGCCACTGACTCCCAGTGGGAAGAGACCAGGGAAGATGCTGAACATCCCATAGTGCACAGGAAGCCCTGACAACAGAGACTCATCCAGCCCAAAACGTCAGTGTCACGTGGAGAAATCCTGATTTAGATATACGTTTTTAAGTATTTCCTTGTATTTGGATAGAAACCCTCCACATGTAGGAAGTCCCACACTGCCCCTTCGTCCCCTGTGACTAACTCAGGCCTCCCATTGGCCACATCTGCTTACTTGGTCATGACCATGTAGGGGCCACTGAAGAAAGAAAAAGTGGGCTCGTCGTCAGCTTGAATCACTTCCTTTTCTCCAATTACTGGGAGAGATCCTAGATAGGCAAGCTGTGTTCCCCCTGTGAGATAAAACTGAAACCAAAGAGCAGCTCAAATTGTGGGGAGAAAAGAGAAGAGGCAAAATATCCCCAGAACTTGATCAGCCAGCTAAAAATAACAATAGCTGCTACTAATCAATTTTCTCAAAAGCCCATGTACTGGTCGTTATTTTTCCATGTATATTACCAATCTTTCTAGAAACTCTGCAAGATTGTAATGTTCTTTCCCTTTTACTAGTGAAGAAACTGAGGATCGTAAAAAGAAGTCAGACGCCTAGCTGACACCAATGGCTGGGAACAAGGGGCCTGAGTGGCCAAAGCCCATATTCCTTTCACATCCCCTCCCCCTGTGCTTCTGCACAATTAACAAGAGGCTCAGAAGTGGAGGCTGAGCTGTTGGCAAACATTACCCACTGAGCAACATTCTACTTTGACAGGTAAAACCAAGGACCTGTCAAACCCATGGCACCACTTGCCCTCAAAACAGTTCTCAGTTTAAAAACTTAATTTCTTTTTTTTTTTCTTTTTAATTTTGCATATGGGCAGGAGGCACCAGGGATCGAACTCCAGACCTCCAGCACAGCAGGTCGGAACTCTGCCTGCTGAGCCACAGCAGCTGCCCAAAACTTAATTTCTTAAAAACCCTTCTACAAGGCATAGGCATGGTGGATCACAGAGCAGATCCATGCAGTCAGTGCAGCTCTCTGACTCTCTCTCTCAGGGGGAATATACCTGCCTTCACTGGGAATTAAAACCTTACTTTCTAAACTCCCCAAATCTAGCAGGTCATCCAAGGGATTCCTCCAAAGTTTTTGCCATTTTCCAGTAAGTATAGGGATACTGGGGAGGGATAGTTTTTCCTCAAAAAGGGCAAAAAAAGGAACGGGAAAAAACATTCAGTGAGGGTAAGGAGGAAGGAATTAGATAAACGTGGAAGATGAGACCAAGTTCAGTTGATTCTCCAATTGGTCCTGCAAACACTGGTTATCAGTAGCAATCTCTTACCTTTCCAAAGCCAAAGCTGTAGATATTCTGGGCAGAAATTACTCCAGCCTTAAGTAGTCGACTAGGAGAGCCATTAGGGTTTCTAGACATATTTAAAAAACATATTTAAAATAGTAAGAATTACTCACATCCAGAGGAATAATGCTGAACCAAGTTTTCAGAATGCGTAGGTAGTCTTTACTGCTTGACTCTTTCTCATGGAACTATAGATGGACTAATATCTATAGTCTCTCAGTAATTCCCACCCCCCGGGAGTCATGCCCTTGTATTGTCTCTCCCACACTGGCTAGGGCTGACCTGTAAACCCAACAGGATACTGCTGAATCCTGTTTGTGACTTCCAGGGTTAGTTCAGTTATGGCTTTTGTCCTCATCTCTCTTGAACCACTGGCTCCTGGAGAGCCAGTAGCCATACTGTGAAGTCATTCAAGCAGCCCTATGGGGAGACCCAGCACCCACGGCCAATTTGCCAACCATGTGAAATGAGTCACCTTGGACTGGACCCTTCAGCTGATCAGCCTTCAGATGATCACAGTTTCAATGACATCTTGGCTGCAACCTCATGAGAAATCCTAAGCCATAACCACCCAGCTAAGCTGCTCCCAGATTCCAGGCCCACAAAAACTGTGTGAGACAAAAATGTTTACTGTTATTTGAAGCTGCTAAGTTTGGAAAGTGATTTGTTGGGCAGCAATAGATATATAACTAATATAGATGGTCAGAGTTGGAAAGAATTATAATGCTTATTTTATCTAATTTTCTTATTTTACAGATGGTAAGAATGAAGTCCAGAGAAGGAAACCAGTTGGCCTGAGGAAATAGAGCAGCAAGGACTAGACAGCAATGCTTCTCATGTCAGCCACTACTCTTCCCACATACCACACCTGAACTACCACCCACACATGGGAGCCCTATTAACTAAATGCATCTTAAAAAGAATGGTATGCCTTACACTTCTTTGGCTCCCAGAGCATAACACAATGCTGTGCAGGTAGTAGGTACTCATCTAATACCTGCTGACTCAGTAGCAGCAGTAGTAGTTTCAGTTCAGACTGAAGGAAAAAAACATTCTGCTGCTGCCATAATCACTGTTCCTTCCTTGGCAAATGGCATAGGAGCCATGGGTGGCAGTGCATACCCAGCCCCATCCAACCCAGGCCACCCTACCCAAACCCAGGACTGTGAGGCCTCATGTTCCCACTATTCATGAACAGATGTGAGTATAGTACTTCTGCTTTTGGAAGTTCTTTTAGGCTCTGTTCTACTTGGCAACCCACTGGTTCCAGGGTGTCACTGCCCTGCTTTAAGCCCCTGTGCTGTCATCTGAGTTTGGACTCTTTGGACTGAGGTAGAGAGACCATACATCCCAGTTTACACCTGTTGTCCCAGTGTCATTATTGATAGTGTCCCTGTCGCTCTCAAAACTGCCCAGTGTAGTGGGTAAGTTATATGACCGTGATCTGACTGACCCCTTTCTTACCCCAAATCCTCAATACCCTCTAGAAACAAGATCCACATGCCAAGACCTCAAAGAGATGGGAGAGAATAGATTGTTTCCTGCCCCAAAAAACAAAGCTGGCAGTGTGGGGTGGGAGTGCCCACCAGCAGCAGAACAGGTGGCCCCTTCTCCTCTGGGGATCCCTCAGCAGCGTGTGCGTGGTTTTTAGAAGGCAGGGGCTCTGCTTAAGCAAAGGCACCAGCTGGTCTCTAACAGTGTACAAGCAACAACTGCACTTCAGACCAACAACATTTCTTGCTCCCATCCTAATTCTTGATCCACATCCTCATAACTGAGACTGTCTGAGTGGACAGAGGAAAAACTGCCTCTGTTTATCTACAACCATGCAACCAAATTTTTTTTTAATTTAGTGCTTTTGTTTTCTTTAACCCAATCAGGGTCTGTGTAAACACACGTCTATAAAGAATCTTATCTGATATGTACCACTTATAGGTAGATGTAAAAGGCCAATCCTTATTCCAAGGATTTGTGTGGTTTATGTTTAAAAAAAGGGGGGGGGGGGGTTCCCGAACGATTTTTCTGTAAACAGTACAACTGCATTAAAAAAAAATGTTTTTAAGAGTAGGATGGTTAAAGATATTTCCATCTTGCTGTCCATTAAGCATTATGTGATTCAACCCTATAGTAAGGTTAATGTTTCATCTAATTACGAAGCAGATACCATGTTTAGATTAGTAACTAAAATTTAAGTTTATCATATTTAGACTTGGATTTTCCTTTCAAACTCGCCCACTCTCCGTGACTTGAGCCCTATCATGTACACGGCAGATAAGAGGCAGATAAGGGCTGGCAGCGACAAAACACAGTCCCTGCCTCTTGGACCTCATAATCTTGTTGGGGAAACAGACAACAAGAATGCATACAAAGCTGTGATGGTGCAGGGCTGGGGAGGGAGTCCGTTCAGTTAGTAGCAAGACACTTACACTAACTTAAAAAGCCCGCAGAACCACAAGAGTCAGTGTTTGTGGCATTACACAACCTCAGTAAGAAAGGATTGCTCTTCCCACGGTTCATGGGTTCAAATGTGAAGCTGGCACTCAGTCAAACAAAAACTGCCCCTGACACCCCGACCCCCACCCCGTGTCTTGTGGCTCTTTGTTGCTCTTTTAGAGCCTTTTCAAGAGATGACAAGAAAGCCAGCCAGCTGTCCTGCTGCGAAAGGGTTTCTGCCAGGCTCCTGGGACCTTTCTGGCAGGAGATAGCCACACTTCTGGCTATCCTTTATCAGTGGCCATATCCTTTCCATCATGTATAGCCCTTCAGGAGGGCCAGATGCCAAGGGGACCAAGGCAGCCCATACTATAGGGCTCCTACAAGGAAGGTTGGGGTGATGCCGGGCATCCTACTTCACTCAAGGTAGCACTCACCCGTGCATGAGACCCCCAAACCGGGATGGGCTGCAGATGAGCCGCTGAGGGGAGTCAACTTTTTTTAGGAGGTCATAGGAGAAGCCCTGGATGATGGCCTGCATGTGAGTGGTGCAGCGTTGTATGAACTCCACCATCTGCAACACACAAGAAACGCTCACTGTTGGCCCAGCCTGTGGCCGTCCAGCTTTCCATGAAATGGAGTCTCAGGGTATGAAGGTGAATGGTCTGAGCGGAAGTCCTGACAGGGAAATCTCTGGAAATGGAAGGCCCGAGGTGTTTTCTAAAGGTATGAAATTATCTCGGCAAGCAGCTTTGGTGATCATTTTCTCTGATTCCTTCTTCTGACAGGGAAGGAAACTGAGGCCAGAGTGAAGTGATTTGTCTAAGGCGCAATAGCTGATGAGCAGGAACAGGGAACTCCACCTACTTTCCCCTTTCCCAGTACTGGCTGGCACTCTGGAGGCCCTTTGTGCTTCACAACTGTTATGTTATTTACTCCTCATAACAATATAGCATACCCCAGTGTGTGGTCTCAGGCAAGTTACTATCTTTGGGCTTCAATTTCCCTGTCTATAAAATGGGGACAATAGCAATACTAACACCAGAGAGTGATAGTGAGGTTTAAATGAGCGAATATACAAAAGCCTTTAGAAAAAAAGTCTGACATGTGGTGCTTGCTAAGGGCCATAAAAAATTACAATTATTTCTCTCCCCAGTGAATAGATGACTTGAAAGGCTCACTAGACTTGCCCGAGGTTTTACAGCTGGTTAAATGGCTTCAACCCAGGCCTATGTGTCCAGCGCCAATGCCAAGATGACTGCCAGCCAGCTCTGTGCTGTCTGTGGGACCAGCCCCTCCCTTCCTCCAGGGTCCTGCCCCTCAGCCCAGTGCTTTTCCATTGGATATGGCTGTAGAGAGGGGCCAACCTTACCCCCATGCCGCGCTCCCTTCCTGCTGTCATTGCCCAGGTCTGTGGATTTTGACCCTTCTCATCATGGAGTCTCAGGTCACCTCCTGCATCCAGCAGTTTGCTGAGAATCCATTGATTGCCTGAGAATGCTGCTGCATGGACCGGGGTGCTCCCATCAAAGCAGCGGCTAGAGGGGTGGGAGAAATACAAGTCCATAGTAACGCTCCTCCCTTCTAGGAGGGGGCATTCAGTGGCTAACACAGGCTCCCTTTTCACAAAAGGCAATGTTTTAGGACAAGGATTATAATAGTACCATTTCCAAGGTCCTTAGTTAGTGCCAATTGGAGCTTTACACAGGTGTCCTTTTAACATCCTTACCTCATTTCCCAAATTACACGCAAGAAAAAGAAAGGCAAAGCTGGGATTCATACTCAGTTATGGTTCCTAATCCTATGTTCTTTTCCCATCACCCCCTGACCTTGGCTGCAATGAAATGATTTCTTCATGTCTGCAGTGTCCTGATGTCAGGTTTCTCAAGCATAGACTAATGAGGGACTTCTCTTTCATGTGAGAATACCTCTATCTGCAAAATCCTGAGAGGCCCCAAAACCCCTGGCATCAATGGCCTAAGGATCTCGAACTGAAAATTTTAACCAAAGCCAGTGAAATATCTCAGAGGTATGAGGGGGCAGCCTTTATTGTACAGGATACAGTGGGCATGTAATATACACATGGTTTTCAAACCTGATTGCAGGCCAAATCACCTGTGGAGCTGTCTCTCAAAATGGAAAGACAAACATTAATGGGAGAAGGAGGGAGGGAGGGAGAAGGAAGGAAAGAGGAGCAGCAGAAGGAATAGGAAACAAAATCCAGGACTTGACACCTTCCTCAGAAATTCCCCTTCATCTTGATCTGAAGATAGTTTTAAAGTCATATGAAAATATTCCTAATACAAAATGCAAAACCATGGAGTGTGCCTTCCTCCTCTTGATTTTGTCCCTTCCTACCTCCCTCTGGTGTCATCTCTAAAAAGGGAACGTCTTCAAACTTTATAGTTCTTCAGGGGCTGAGGTGTCCAGCAGCTGGGTGGGTGGGAAGGGAGCCTGACTCCTGATCTTAGCTGTATCATTAATGCAATGTCCTGCTATAGACCAGTCACTTGAATATTGTGGGCCTCAGGTGCTTAATGTGGAAAATGAAAGGTTTGAATTATTTCATCTTTAGAGAATCCAGCTCTAAGCTTCAGCAAAAAGGATGTAAATGCAGATGACTAGAAAAAGCTGCATTTTTGTTGAAGAACTGCAAGAGATTCCAATCACAGCCTCTACAAAGCTGTCATCTATAAATCTCAGGTGAGCTGGTCCTTTCTTTCTGAGCTGTGCAATTAAACATGAAAACAGTAGAGTCAGTAGAGTGTATGTGAGCAAGAAACAATCTGGAAGAAAACAGCAAAAATGTTCGTTGTGTTATCTCTGGTTTACAGAATTCTCATACTTACTGGGTTTTTTTTCTTTATACTTTTCCAAGCTTCCAAGTTTTCTCCTGCTAAGCAAATAACCTTATAATAAAAAACTAACAAAAACAAAAAACACCTTCTGACATCAACTGTGCATGTGTGTGTGCAAGTACAATGCATTTAGGGTTTCCTTATGTAAGCTGAGAAAGTTATGACTTTTTAGGACTGTTCACATCTGGTGTTTCTGTGAGAATCAGCTGGAATTATGGTGAACACTCAAACCCCCAGTTTTCAGTTCTGTTAAATGTGAATGGTGAAAACACCTGCCCTCCCCCACCTGTCAAAGAGGTGTGTAAAGAATGAGGTAGGCCCTGTGGAAAGCAAAAGTGCTACACAAAGACAAGGGAAATTCATGGGCAGCTGATTTATTATATTTTGTTGCTGTTCCATATTACAACTTGGACCAACTATTAAACTCAAACTTTTTTAAACCACAACTCGAAAGCTAGGCAAAAATCCTCCTTTCTGACAAAGTAATTGGTGAAGACTGGTTGTAGAGCAGGTTAACCTGCCTGAGAGAACAGAGTATATATTACAAATAAGAATTCAAAGATAGAAAGATGCTAAGAGTGTTAGTGATTCATTTCATATAGCCATTTCCTAGAGCTCAATAGAATGCTTAAAAAAACTTTATTAGCTGTAAAAATTACATTTCACAGACTAATATTTCATATAAATACTTGATTTAAAATTCAGACTGTATAGTTTATTGATATAAACTATAAAGACTCTTCTAATGTTTCGTCAAACTCACTTCCAAATGCCCCAATAAGTTATAAAAACTTACTCATTTTCTAGATATGGATGTTATACTTACTGATTTGGGTCTGATCCATAATCCACCAGAACATCGACTAATTTTGTCAGACCTAATAATGCTGCAATGAAAAGTGCCGTCTGGCCCAGGGAGTTAACCTCATCAACATAAACTCCTGCAAAGCAAATGACAGGATCAACACAAACAGCATGAATCATTTGAGAAAACATTCCAGAAACTTACATCAGCAACAGAATACTATATAATACTATACTCTCAACATTACTGAAAGTTCGTTTTTCTAAAAAAATGGGGGGTGAAGCACGTTCATCAAACACATAAAACAGGCAAACTGGACCAAAGCACAGCTTCATAAACCTCATCAAAACACCCACAAAACCCACAACCAACGCCTTCTCAGAAACATAACTCAAAATTTAAAAAATTCAAGAAAAAGAAAGCGAACTCAAGTTGAAAAAAATATATATACACTTCCCACCGAATACATGTAGGTAACACCCAGAACACATACAACTCGTTTAAATACCAACTAAAATTAAAAAAACTTTAAAAACCAAAAACCACTCAGACTGCGCTTGCTTCCTCTCACTCTTTCTAAAGAAAGAGAAGAACGATCATCAATGGCTAAAAGCAAACCGCACGTAAACGGAACCTATAGCCAGCTTCACGCTCAGAAGCAAACGCTACAACTCCTCCTCGTGGTTTTCGGTGCCCTACACGTTCAGAGAACCTTCTCTAGTAACGAACTATAGAAATGATCCCTGAAAGTATAGTCTTAAAGAAATATACTTTCCCTCTCCTGAGTGGATGCAACCCACACATATTTTGGTTGTGGGGAGTTTTGCTTACGCTATGGCTCCTTCCAGATTTTTAATGGCATGTGTTTCCTAAAGTATATCACGCGAGTACCAGTTTGACAAAACATCCTAACTCTTTGAAGTTCCCAAAGACCTATCAAACCGTTGTGCTGATTAGCATACCGCTACTAAACAGCCAATCACACACCAGTTGCTTCCAACCCTGTCCCGCCCCCCCGCGTCAAGTTTACGTAAACGGTGACGACTAAACAGTGCGTCAGAGCGCCTGGAGCCGTCACATATACCTCAGTTTGGACGGATGATCCAGCGAGGCAGGCGTTTTCCAGGAACGAAAAGGAAAGGATGGGTGGAAAAAGTGACACGCTATGACATGTGTGTAGCGCTTTAGGTTTCCGTACAGGGTTTAGCCATCATATTTAAAAATTTTATATGTATGTAATCGAAATACCATACATATAAATGTTCTTTTGTATTTTTTCCAAATCGAGGATTTTTTAATCCTACATATGATATGACTTGTGTATAAATAAGCCAAACGAAATATCACTTCCTTGCTTAAAGCTTCGGTAGCTTCCCAGCTCTTAGGCTACAGATAGAATTCTACATAGCTTACAAGGCCAGTGTGGTCTGGCCTCATCTACTTTTGCAGTCTTATTTTGCATCACATTCCCCCTCACTTCAACCACACTGGTCTTCTTACAGTTCTTTTTATCACCGTGATTTCTGCTGCCACAGGGCCTTTGCACGAATCAGTGGCTATCAGCAACGTATCAGTGGCTGTTTCAAAGCTGTTTGAAAGTGAGTCACCAAAGATACTAACCAGACAATCAAGGATTAAGGCCCATTAGCCTCTCAAGGGGCAAGCTGTGGGGGTAAAAAAACTACCTAAAAGTAGTCCATACGATCTTCAACATGTTTATTAATTTTACTAAATCTGTTTTCTTTTCTGTAGATTGAAGACAACATATTTATCTCTTGGGTCATTATGAATATCAGTCGTCCTTAGTCTAATGCCTAACCAGGTGAACACTCCAGAAATGTAAGCTCTTACTTTTACTATTAAAAAGTGTTATCCAGTCTTCTGTCCTGAATTTTAATAGTTGAAGTGTAAAATGGGAATTAGCTGCATTCTGATGTGCTGTATTCACTTGTGGCCAGACTGGATTATGGGTTAGTCAGCAGGGGCCCATTCTCTGTGACAGTGCTCACCAGCAGGCAGGAAGCTCGTCTGAGTTTTATAGTTCAATGGAAAAACATGTTATATGTTCAAGTACCTGACACTCTCAGGCCAACGGTTTCTGCAGATGAAAAGCCCATAAATACGTCTCCCTATAACCAACAGCTAAAATGTAGGCAACATCTATAACAACAAGCATGATGTATTAGAGGCCTAGGGTAAAACCAGAGCATGAACATAGGAAACAGTTATTGAGGATCCCATCTCTAAGAGCTTCTTAGAGGAGATGTCATGAATAAGTTTGGAGCACTTTAATACAAAATTCGGAGATTCAGAAACGGGAAAAGCAGCACATGTGACTAAAAAAGCTGCGTTGGAACAGCACTTTACTTAAAAAAAAAAAAAAAAGAACAGCATTGAAGGTAAAAAAGCACTATAAAGTGACAAATCTGAAAATACACTTAGAACTGTTTTATAAATCAACTTTCATGACGTTCTTAAAAAGCCGTAAATTCCATGGGGAACCAGTGCACCTAGGATTGCCCAGAATAGATGGGTATATACTGAGTAGTGGAATTGCCGGGTCGTAAGGCAGTTCTATTCTTAGCTTCCCGAGAAACCACCAAACCATCCTCCACAGTGGCTATACCATTTTACATTCCTACTAGCAGTGAATAAATGTTACTATTTCTCCATATCCAACACTTGTAGTTTCCTGTTTGTTTAATAGCAGCCATTCTAGTAGGTATGAAAGTGCTTATTTTAAAAATAACAGCTGCTTATATTGTGGTTTTCCAACCATGTGCCCCCATGCTCATTCTTCTCAACTGCTAGACCTTTGTCAGTCAAATAATATTTGTCATGTGTTACAGATCAACTTGTCTAAGAAGGTTTGTTTTGCACATCTTGGTACTTCAGCTGCTTACCTGTAAAATGGGGACAAAAATAAAAGAACATACCTCATATAAGGGAAACTGACGATGAAATGAGTTAACATTTAGGAAGTGTTTTAATGGGTCCTGGCACTCAGGAGCGCCTGCCTCTCTGTCCTTAGCATGCCTCGCAGTCGCAGTGAGCACACTGGTGACTGATGGTGATCACAGCACTGTTCTCATGAGGTTGCTGATGCTGATCTCCCTCCCATTTACTAGCTGTTACAAAAACAGACCCATCTCTGACAGCAGGAAAGGATATGCAGATAACTGTTGAGAACTTTGTAATTAATGAATTTTTGAAGGACAGGGAAAAGACCTTGTTGATTTTTCCTAAGCTTCACATCCTAAGATCTGACTCTCCAAAACTGGCAGGTTAATTTGACACTATTACCACTGAGATACAATGATTCTGAACCCAGGAAATGGGCCTTTTAAAAAAATACCAGGGGAGATATTTCAAAATACAGTATACGTTCTGGTCCTAGTTGCTATCACAATCTAGAAGGGGGTGTGGATAGGTAGGACTTGTGTGGTTTGGCTATCCTAACCACTATGAAACCTCTCAATATTATACTAGTTTCTGTGCTAAGTTCCACATATATTATCTCAATCTTTTTGACAACTTATGATGTAAGTACTATTATTATCCCATTTGAGACACAAAGCCTGATAACTTAGTCCAGGAGATGTGAACCTAGAGAGAGCTGTTACTCCTGGCCACTCTGCTAGGGGCATGGACCTATGATATCATTTCAAGTGTTACAACCAAATTATTCATTTATTTATGTATTTGAAAAGCATTAACTACACATCAAACTTATGATTACAGAGATAATTTTGTTCAGGACATGGACAAAGTAGGTAGTGTTGTAGTAACCACAGGCCTCATGACTGCCCATGAGTGGTATATCAACCACATGTGTCAAAAATTGACCACAATTACTAGGAGTTATGGATGGTATTAATGACAGGGCCAAGATCTGTTTTGGGGGTGGGGTGGGATGGCTTAAAACAGGAGAAATGTATTCTCTCACATTTCTGAAGGCTAGAATTAGAAATCAAGGTGTCAGCAAGGCAGTACTCCATCCAGTGGCTCTCAGGGAAAATCTATTCCCTGTGTCTTCCAGCTTCTGATAATTGCAAACATTCCTTGGCTTGTGGCCTCATCACTCCAATCTCTGCTTCCTTCTTTATATCACCTTTTCCTCTTGTGTGTCTGTCTCAAATCTACTCTGCATCCCTCTCATAGGGATACACGTGATTGTGTTTAGCGCTTGTCTGGATAACCCAGGTCAAACACCTCCTCTCAAGATGCTTTATTACATATTTTGCCATATAAGGTAATATTCAGTCTTTTGCTAGTGAAGGTAATATTACAGTTTCCAGGGATTAGGACATGGACATATATTTTTGCAGGTCACCATTCAACCCACTACAGAGTCCTATTACATAGCTTCCAGAACTGTAAGATGATAAATTTGTGGGTTTAAAAATTTTTATTAGAGAAGTTGTAGATTTATAGAACAATCATGCATAAAAAAACAGAATTCCCATTTACCTCCCTATTATAGATATTTCATTGGAGGGCCAAGATCTTTATGGGCTTTACACACTGGAAAATACTGGGCTAATGAAAGGCCTTACATGACTAAGCATGTATTCCAGAGAAAGCTTCAGTTTTCTCAGGAAAAAAATGAGAAGCCCCAGGACGAAACAGAGACCTCCACCTACTTGTACTTGGGAGTGACTCTTCTCATCCAGGTATTCAGAAGAAATTGAAAAACTCCATCTATGCCCAGGAAGCTTCCAACCAGTTTTTTTAGTACCTCACTTTAAAATATGAACAGACAGCTCAGGATTCATGGGACTCTTGAATACAGCCCTCAGTGAGAGAGAGCAAGACAATAAACTGAAAAAGAAAAGTGGGAGGGAAGAAAACTTCAAAAAACATAATATCTTGAAAGAAAAGATGTAATAGCCAAAATTCAAGAATAGAATACCCTGAAAAAGAACAACAGATAACTAAAGACCCCTTGAAAGTGAAAATATTCATAATTAACATTAAAAACTCAGTAGAAGGCTTAGCAGGTAAAGTCAGTGAAATGTCTCAAATAGCAGTACAAAATGATGAAATGATATAAGAAAAAAGACAGAAGACTTTAATAATTAATTTAGGTAGTCAAACACCTGAGAGTTCCAGAAAGACAACTCAGAGAAGAGAGAAAGTGGAGGGAAGAAATTATTTTTATAAAGTACAATTAAGAAAAAAATACAAAACTGAAGGTAAGGATCTTCAGATTCAAAGAGTCCCCCAAATGACAAACACAGATGTATAGCCTCATCCTTTGCTTTTAACTGTACTGTGTTTATATACAATAAATGAAAGATTCCACTCAAGACACATCATTGGAATAAAATGAAGATTGTTGAAATTCTAGAAAATAGCAGATGACTTCAAACAAAAAAAGTATCAGAATAATTTAGGACTATTTAATAACACTGGATGCTGGATGACAATAGAAAAATGCATTCAACATTGTTATAGAAAATGATTTGCACTCTAAAATTCTAGAATTGGACAAATTATCACTCAAAAGGAAGGTACATAAAAGGCAATTTCATTCAAGCTACTGTTGAATGTGTTCCAGAAAAATAAGAAGTAAATCAAGAAAAAACATACAGTATACAAGAAAGTGACTTTGGCTCAAAATGCAACCTAAACAAATTGAAAAAGGAGTAGAGAAACCCTGTCACAAAGTCTTCCCCTGGAAATGGAATCAGCACACTAAAATTCATATTGTTCAGCAAGCACAAAAGTGCCAAAACAGGATGTAAAATCTCCCTTTTTAGCCAGCATGGGAAACATATAGAAACTAAAAGGTCCTACGGTGTAGTCATTAAACCTAGATAAGGGCCCTAGCACCATGGGATCAACAATGCTATCCGCACAAAAAAGGGGGAAAAGAAGTGTAACAAATAAGTTATCAATGGCTGAGAGAGTTCAAATAGAGTCAAGAGACTACTCTGGAACTCACTCTTATGCACGCTTCACTTAGACACTGCTACCTATCATAATTTGCAAAACCCCAACCAAAACCACTTCTGCCAATCCTACATAGTTTCTGTGCACTAGGATAACTTTCCAGAAACCTACAACCTCTAGATGGGTCCCTGGATTAGATACATCCTGAAATGCAGAGGGGCCAGCCTCTCTAGAACATCAACTAGTTCCATTCCCCTATCCCATATTATTGACAGCCCCTTCCAACATGAAAAAGTTTGAACATTTCCCAAATACCCTTAAAGAGTGTGGAAAAGATTAAAGGTGATGGTGGCGTTATACAGAGAAGGTAAGGTTTGATGAATGACTGTTGAATCATTATATTGTTATTTCTTTTAGTTTCCAGTATCTTAGAGTTGCTAGAAGTAAACTCTGAAATCTGTTCTATGACTAATTGTGATGTTTTTTGAAATTTATTGCCTTTTTGTATATATGTTATTTTTCACCAAAAAGAAAAAAAAGTCAATTGTGATGATAACTGCACAGCTAGATGATGATACTGTGAACCACTGATTGTATACTTTGATTACATGGTAAATGAATATATAATATATATCAGTAAAAAATACCGAGATAAGCTGTTAGGAAAGAAAAAACAGTAACAACCACATTGTACACTTTAGATGATTACATGACATGCAAACATATACATCAATAAAAGAAACACCTTAGAAATGCTGCTAAGAAATAACTGTAAATACCCATATTAAACCTGAACTACATTTAGTAAGCAAATCTGACAAGCGATATCTGGGGGGAAAAAAAGGAGAAACCAGGAAAACAAGTCCAGACACCTCAGAGACTACATTCTCTCACTCATACTTCCCCAGATAAAACAGAAAAACAACACCAATAACAAATAACAAATACAGCTTCAAATCAGCCTTCTTGGAAGAACTGAGGATTCCAGAACTTAGAAAATCCTTCCCCAGGAAGGAAACTCAAAAGTGACCCCTGAAAGAATAACTTAAACCTCCTCCAGACCCATCGCAGTCTCCTTCGTTTATAGCAGCCACACACATTAAACTGATGGCGAATTTTTTCTCAGGCCATATGGCTTTTAAGATGTTTTACATATCTTAAATGGCTCATCAGATGGCAACGTTCAAAACAACCACTTTCACTTGTAAATTTTCCAGAAACTCCTCAAAGTAGCAACAGGCTTCATTAACATATGGCTTCTGGGTAGCCAATCACACTGCGCGCATCTAACTTGCTCAAACAGGCTGACTTGGAAGAAGGTTTCCTCTGACTTGGATAGATCAGAAAAATTTTATTTTTCACCTACAACTAACCTCAAATGCTCCCTGATGGTTGGTTTGGCTCTCTTCTACTCCCCTGGGAAGCATCTCAGGTGGATTCTATAAGTTTTCAGCCGCTTAAAGGCATCCCAAAACAGTCTTAATCCTGATTAAATCAAAACCTCCATCTTTGATCGCTTTTCAGTCTCCCCCTCCCCTGCAGGTCAGGACCTGGCAGTGCTCTGCTATTTTACCCCACTTCTTGCTCTTTAGCTCCTCTTCTAATTTCAAGGCTGTTTCAACTTCTCTAGAGCTGAGGTAGGGAGACGACCAATGAGAGGAAAAGGGGCAAAGGTCTTTGTCCTTAACTGATGCTCTTTGTAGCTCTTGGTTGCATCCTAATGCCTGCTCTTTTGTGGGAAATGTTAGTGGATTCTTCAGGCTGCCACTACACTACACAGCACCTAATGTGGGTCAATGTCCTCTCCCACTGACTTTTTGAGACCCTCAGCCCCATTTCTCCAGGACAAAGGTGGTAGATTTTCTGCCTGATGCACCCAATGACCAATTCCTCAGACACCGGGGTCTCAAAGAGAAAAAAAGTTTATCGCTAGGTGTGAAGCAGGAGATCACCTGGCCTATTGGCCCAAAAATCTGTCTCCCTGAATTGCAGTAATTTTGATTGTTATAAAAACCAACTATTATAAAGTATAAAAGATGGGCAGGTTTTAGGAAAATGAGCATAATGCCTCCAGTTGATGATGTAATTACAGGTGATCTAATTGTTGAGCATGCGCAAATTAATTACATGCTTAGTCACAGAACATATGTAAGAAAATGGCAGCCTTAATATGAGATGGGTGTGATTCTTAGTATAATGAGGTATAAGGTCACTTTTAGGTTAAAGTTACAAGCTACTGCTCATGTCAGGTGGGCCCATTTTGGTTAGATCCAATTTGGGTTATCAAGGTAACTTTGGAATTGGGGTGGGTTAGCTCTGGGCTGTCCCAAGGCCCTTCATTAACAAACATTAGGGGCTGTCTTTAGTGCTCACAAGATTCCAAAGTTGAAAAACTGGATAAAATGGGTACAAATGAGAGTCAATCACAAGATTTTTACAATCACAAGGGCACAAGATAAAGGCTATACAAATCATTATTAGAGATCAAGACAGTTGGATTACATTCAGATTTCAGGTATTTCTGTATACTCCAATATACCAGAAAGCAAAAAGGAATATCTATATAATGATTCAGCAACTACAATCATCCCTTAAATCTCAACTTCTTGGTTACAACTCTTCCAGCCTCTCTGTGGGATTCCTCCTTCCTTTACAGGTAGTATCCCTATAGATGGCTCAGCTACTCTCTATTAAAGTCTACTTGCCCTAATTGTTGGAACTGTAGCTTATCCAACTGCTGCTCTCCCATCCTCCCCCAGCCACCAAAGACTGCTCCAGGTAGCAGGCAGACAGCAGTCCCCCAAACCCCAAATCCAAGGCACATGCCAAACTCTCTAATAACCCTCTTTTTTTTTTTTTGAGTAATGTCATCTTTAATTTCTTTATTGATGTAACAAGTGAAGATTATACCTCCTAATTTCTTCAATTTATAAGTACATTTTCACTTTTTAAAGAAAGCTTCATAGTATATAGTTGAAAGGTTAACATTTTGCTTAATTGCCACCTAGGCAAGCATTAGTAGACTTGACAGCTGAAATACATCACCAGGAAAATGCATCACCATGGCCACCCATTCCTTGTGAGGAAGGTAAAAATCAGGAGATAGGAGAAAGATTTGCTTTTCTTATGAACTAAAACATCTAGAACGTAAGTTAGCTTTCTGCCTGTTCTTCTCATTTCACATATTAAGCTGTTCATTTACACATAAAAGGTACATGTGCCTATAGCAACAACAGGATTCGACATATATGACCCAACATAATTCGGCTTTAGTTAAACATTCTAGTTTTAATTCCCATTACTTTAATTTACAAACTGGGCACTTACCATTTCTTATGAGATTATTTTTATTTTTTTAATCCAGTCTGACAACCTCTACCTTCTAATTGGAGCATTTTAGTCCATATACCTTTTCATTTATTTATTTTTCTAATAACCCTCTTGAACACCACCTTTGTGTGTCAGCAGCCGGGGTGGGCTGACATGTTTCCACTGTTCAAGAGGCTGCAACTCAGGCTCCTGTCTCCCTTCTTGCAAACATCAACAATTTTCTCTGCAAGTTTCATCTGAAACTTACTTGGCTTGAGGCTTGGAAGAAAGAAAAATGCCACAGCCCTCTATTCCTGTGAATGCTATTAAAGAATCCTCGCCACTGACGTTTCCTGCTGCCGCCCCTCCAAGGCCCCTGCCGCCCTGCCTCCTGTTAGATAGGCCTGAGGTGGGTGATGGGGGTTGAAAGTCCAAGGACCATTTTGGCCATCTCCTAAGAAGGCTTGTATTAGAATGTGGGGACCTTACTGCCCTTTGTTCTTTACTCTGAGGCTTTAGATGAAAGTTCCTGTTCCATATCCTGTTATACCTGTCAATTCCCATCCTTTGCTCTAGCTTAATATCAAGAATTAGAAGATGCAGAATGTTCAGGAGATGTCCAGGAGGAAAAAAAATGTCCTGAAACTCCGCTTCTCACACTGGAGAACAGAGGTAGACACTAGATACCATAGTATACTATCTTGAACATTAATTTTGATGTTAAGACACACATGGACATGTTAAGGAGTAAAATGCAAAATTTTGAAGGAAAAAATACCAAGTATCTTTCAAATAAATTATTGAGCTCAGCTATTCCACCTACAGGCTGTAAGGATAGTACATGGAAAAACTTAAGAATTTTTAAGGGAACTATTTTTGTGGAAGAGTTGGGTTCTACAAAAATTGGGGTTACTCTTCTAGATGTCCTCAGGAATTCTGAGGAAACACTAAAGAGAAACAGGTCACACTGACTCTTCCACAAAAGAGCTCAGAGAGTCTAAATAAGCCTGTCCACAGTACTAAGAAGGGAACGGGGTGGGGTGGGAGGGTTCCTGCAGAACTTCTGGTTACTCTGAAAAAATACAGATTTGAATTTCTAGATCAGAGGCCAGATACAGGGTGAGGTTTTCCTTGTGTGGATTTTTGTTTTGTTTTGCTTCTTCTTTTGAAGATTTTCTGAGGTATGTTTGCTATTTCTCTCTGCTTTGTAGTCTCCAGCAAGAAAATCCTGGAAACAAAAACCGAGAGCTTGTAAGCAATAAGAAAGAGGAGAGCTCTGAAAACTGGCTTCCACACTCCACCATAAGCCTCAGAACACCCAGTGGATGGAGTAGATTTGAAGAAGAAAAGGGAATCAGGCAGAATCAAAGGTAAGTGGCCTGGGCCTGAGGAGAAACTTCAGGGGTCAAACAGAAGACGCTGTGGTTCTCCAGCACAAACAAAACAAATCGATCTCAAAACAGCTACTTGAGCCCTCTATTAAACAATATGACTGCACTGGTAGAAACCATATCTCTAAATCTAATTACAGATTACCCCAGGAACTCACTAATAGTTTTATGATATGCCTGGTGTTCCTCCTATTGCTGTTCAGAAATGCGGACTCAGTTGCATATGCCATCTCAACATGGTGCTTACCTTTCTTAAGAATTTTCTTCACTTTCACATAGTTCCCTTGTTTGACATACTCATGAAGCTGCGCTTCCAGGGTGTCATTTCTTAATGAACCAAGCTGAACGGGACAGGGGACTGCAAGATGGACAGCCCGAGACATCCTGTTTCCAAAAGAGAGCAACATGCTTATTCTGACTGAATCAGAGAAGCAAGGAAGCAAGCAACTTAGATTCTTTCACTTTAGAGAACACATCCCCATTCTTTTATAATGAAGAGGATTAGAGAACAATCACTGAGACACTACAAGATTCATATTTATCCTCTGTCCTCAATTGTTGAAATTGAACAGCTGACCAACTCCCAGGGCTGAAAAAGTGGCGACTACTAGGAAGTAAAATTAAAGATATACACATTTGTTTTGTCATTAAGATAATTAGGAGAGTATTAATTTTGAAAGTTTAATAACACAAATGCAGTCATTACATGGGGGTGTAGATAATATAATGTAGGAGGTTAGACGCACAGTGAAGTTCCTGCCCTGAGTCTGTTACCTCCCTAACTGTGTGGCCTTAGAGAAATTATTCAATCTCAATAGGAAATTTCTCCCTCTGGGGAAGAGGGGAAATAGGGATATATCTAGGTTTAAAAGAATGGTAAATTTCCATGATAATCTGGATGGCTATTTAATAATAGCAAGTTATGTCATATGAATATGCACATGGTTTAAACCTATTTTAAATTTGTTTAATAAAGACATGGAGCAGGTTTTAACTGTTATAAAAGAAGAATGTGGAAAATACTCTTGGAAGGGGAGTCTAAGTTCCTAGCTCAATTTCATTTATCCATTCAGTGACCTATACCAAGGGCTTCCTGTTCTATCTCCCAATCCTCCTGACAGGACTGCTGGCAAAAGTCTCTAAGTCCAATGCACACTTTTGGGAACTGCTATATTGCAATGTTTGGTTGTATATGACACCACAGCTCACTCACTGTTAACTTAATTTATATAAATAATACATGCATGTATTATTCATGATGTAAAATGTTCAAATTATACAGACCAATGAAACCTAGAGCCCCTACAGTGGCACTTTATTAATACTGCAAGTAGAAACTTCTTTATGAACTACTGATCTTTCCCCCCCAAATTTCCTGAGTATATATATTTTTAACTTTTTAAATTGTATAATATAACAGATATACAAAGCAAAGAAGAAAAAAGCATTAGTTTTCAAAACACTCTTCAACAAGTAGTTACAGGACAGATCCCAGAGTTTGTCATGGGCTACCACACCTTCATCTCAGATTTTTCCTTCTAACTGCTCTGGAATATAGAAGGCTAAAAGGAATAAATATTTTCTTATCATCACAATCGACATTTTTGTGAAAAATAACATATATACAAAAAAAGCAATAAATTTCAAAGCACAGCACAACAATTAGTTGGAGAATAGATTTCAGAGTTTGGTATGGATTATAATTTCACAATTTTAGGTTTTTCCTTCTAGCTGCTCTAAGATACTGGAGACTAAAAGAAATATCAATTTAATGATTCAGCATTCATATTCGTTTGTTAAACCCTACCTTCTCTGTATAACTCCACCATCACCTGTGATCTTTCTGTCCCACTCTTTAAGGGGATTTGGGTTATGGCCATTCTAACTTTTTCATGTTGGAAGGGGCTATCAATAGTATGGGGTAGGGAGATGGAACTAGCTGATGTTCTGGAAAGGCTGACTCCTCTAGGTTTCAGGACTTATCTGGTCCAGGGACCCATTTGGAGGTTGAAGGTTTTGGAAAGTTACCCTAGTGCATGGAACCTTTGTAGAATCTTATATAATGCCCTAGGTGTTCTTTAGGATTGGCAGGAATGGTTTTGGTTGGGGTTTGGCGAGCTATGATAGTAGCAACATCTAACTGAATATTAGATATTGCGTATCTAATAAGCAATTAAAAGTGACCTTAAAAGTGACCTCTGGGGTAGCCTCCCAACTCTACTTGAACTCTCAGCCACTGATACCTTATTGTTACACTTCTTTCCCCTCTTTATGGCAGGATGGCATTGTTGATCCCATAGTGCCAGGATTAGACTCATCCCTGGGCATCATCATCTCCCATGCTTCCAGGGAGACTTTCACTCCTGGATGTCATGGCCAACGTGGGGAGAGCAATGATTTGACTTGCAGAGCTGGGCTTGGAGAGAGTGAGGCCACATCTGAGCAACAACACAGGTGCTTCAGAAGTAATGTAGGCATACCTATAAGATATGCTATTGATTTGGGTGTCCTAAATGTTTAACACTGTATCAGGGGATTCCCTAATAGTAAAGTTTTATAGTTCCATATTTTTTCTCTCATCCCTCGAAAGACGTTTACCAATGAATACACACATTTTGACAAAACTTAACTACTAAAACACCTACTGCCTTAACATTCTCTTACTTTCTAAACTCCACAAACTTTATGCTAAACTTTACCGCCTACAAAAAAACACACTACACATTCCAAGTCCAATATCTCCCCAATACCTAATCAGCTATACCTTACAGAACATCTAGATATTGAAACGTAAAAACTGAACTTATAAAAACCATTAAATTACTAACCGTAAAAAAAAAAATCTAACCAAATGCTTAATTTTCAAGCTCTCACGAAACAACTAAATCACATGAAATAATACATTAAAAACTCTTACATTAAACATTAAGTCAGGGGAGAGCGCGAACGCAGTCCCCCACTACCACAAATTATGCAGTCGAGTTTCCCACATTTGGGGAAATCGCAGGGGTCAGCACATCCGAAGTGCAATGGATAAGCCTCGCCCTGGGAAAACCACCTTCGTGATCATGGTATCTCCCCTGCCAGGTAAGTATGGGTGAAAGTTCTCGCCTGGTACCTCACCCTCAATGCCAACACATTATATAGTCATGGTCAATTTTGTTCCGAGGTCTCAAGGCCTTCAATTAGGGACTATCAAATTCTTCGTATATCACAGACTAGCGTACATCCTTATGAATATCAAATGGAAACATGTCTCTTTCCGCCCGAGATAAGCCACCCGACCCGGCAGCCACCCTTATATGCATAGCCCCGCCTCTTGCGGATTCTACTCGCCTCCTCTTTACGCCTTCCCTCCTCCTCACGCCGGTAATCTGGGGACTGAATTCAGTCTAGGTACGCCAGACGACGAGTCGTCGACAGGTGTAGCTAAAGAAATTCTAAAATTCCTTGCTTGCTGAGACAATACAGAGTTTTAGCGTGGATTTTCACTGCAGGGCTGGGCAGTTTGGAAGGCGGTGGCGTGAGGGGCGGCAGAGGCGAAGGCAGCAAAGTTGTTTACACCGTGTCTGAACCTATCCTCCACTCTAGGATTTGCTGAAACCGTCTCCCTCTGTTTCCTGAAGCGTAAAGTGGGACTAATACAGCCTTCGTACCTCACAAAGTTTCTGTGAGGATTGAATAAGAGTATAGGTGTACAGTGAATCCGTGAGCCCTCAGGCCATTCCGTTCCTGTATAGGTGACCAGGGGACGCAAAAATCCAAGTCTCTGCGTTACTTGGCGCAAAGGGGAAGGAGCTTGCCGCCTGGATTTGGGAACAAAACTAGGACTCATTCCTGCTTTTTACGGATGAGAGAATACACGATACAATATGTTTTCCTTTCTGTCCTTGCTGGCTAGGCCCCTGGGCAAAACAATTCTGTTTACAGTAACCATAGTATCTCCGTCTAGTCCACAAATTTTTTTGGTTGGTTTTTTTTTAAGAAAATCCATGAGTGATTTTACTATATAATGTGGAACCGGTAAATGCTGCAAAAGAAGAACAAACCAATGTTATGGGAGTTAAAAGGAAAGAGAGATCACACTCACTACAAATCTGTAAACATATGGAAGAGGTGTAACTTAAGATGAATCTTCAAGTATGAATAGGAGTTATTTTGTACTTTCTTAAAATAAGTACTTTCCCCCATAATCACAAATGTATTACCTGATCATGATGATAAATGTGGAAAGTATGGGGAAGTAAGAAACCAAAAATAAATTACACTCATCCATAAACCTTGTGTAACATCCAGGGATGATGATGACAAGTTTTTTTTATCCTACAATCTCTATTATAGGTACTATATTCCACACATTACCTGGTATTACATCTGTTACTTAACCTTTTTTTTTTTTTAGGGCAGTCCACCTGGGCTTTTTTAAAGTTTTAAAATATGAATTACCATCTATTTTCAACATCCTGAGTCCACCTGATTTTAAAGGTTATTTAAAAATATTTTTGGAGGTTCCTTTTAATTTTTATAACAGTAATAAATATTCCTTGTCCATAATTTGGAAAAGACAGAAAGGCACAGAAAACAAAATTAAAATCAACCATAATCTCATTTCAGAATTACCACTGTTAACACTGATGTATTTGTTTGTGGTAATTCCAAGTCTTTATGCATATGTATTTTTAAGAGGATTATACTTCATATGCTGTCTGTATTAGGCTTCTCTAGAGAAACATAACCAACAAAAGATACTGGTAAATATAAGATTCTTGTGTGTCTCATACAATCGTGGGAATGCAAATGTCAAAATCTGTAGGGCAGGCTGTGAGGCGGGCAACTCCAGCAAAGGGTCTCAACAAACTCCACAAGAGAAGCTCACTAGCTGAAGAAGTAGTGAAAATCCTCTTCTCCCTTAAAAGTCTTCAACTGATTGGCTCAAATTCAACTGATCAGATTATCTCATTTGTAGGGGAGACACCCTTAGTTGATCATAGATATAATCAGTCATAGATGCAATCAGCTGACTGACGATTTAATAAACCAGACTTCTGGATTATCAACCAGTCATAAAATATACTTAGACGCACAGGCCAGTGCTTGCCTGGCCAGACAATTAATTGGGCACCATCACCTGGCCCAGCTGACAGCAGAATTTAACCATCAACAGTCCAGCCCTTGTCACCTTGGCAGCTAGCTACACACATCCCCTTAAACCATGTTTAATTTCTAAACACTTTCTTTGACCTAAAAGCTCATCTTTAAAATGCATTCATGGTCTCCCAAAAGCAACGTGGGCCCTAGGCACTGCACCTTCTGTCGCCAAATGGCTAAGTAAGCCCTGCATTCAGTGGTGATTTCTAGGCAGATGAGGGAGAGCTGAGCATTTGTATGTGTTTGTGAAACTAACAAAGCAAGACCTGGAAGATTTTTTTATAATAGGAGAGTTGTAGTAGATAAATGAGCAGCACTGTCCAACATAAAGCAATATGATCTACATATATGCGTAATTTAAATTTTCTAATATCTTCATTTAAATAAAAACGAAATTAATTTTAAATTAAAACATTAATCTTAGTGCTTTACTTCCTACAATAGTAGTTCAAATAACTAACTGAGCACTTAACAAAAAATAAATGGTAAAACACTACAAAAGAAAACCCTCACGACTCCCAGCACAGAACACGCCACACAAGAAACCGCTAACGAAAAATGAACGCGAAAAGCGTTCAACTTTACGTTAAACCGCAGGTTACCAAGAGGAAGTCCCTAACACAACCCCACGCTACCACAAGCCAGGAAGACAATTTAAGCACTTCGGGAGAACTACCACTTATCAACAAACCCAAAGCACACCAAAGAACCCAAAGCCTGGAAACCCATCCTCACAACCACAATATCTTCCCTACCAAATAAACAAAAAAGACCTACCCTTCAACTGGTATAGCCCAGTGCTAACACAACACTGTTAAGTTCGGGTCACTTCCTAAAACCATTCAAACTGGGCTTATATACATATATCAACTAAAGACTTCGAATTTCGTCTTCTGTCTCAGTACTGGCAATATCAGGTGATACAGGTGTCTTTCTAGGAAACACGGTCCCAAAATGCACTGAGCCTTAATTTACATACTCCTCCTCCTTGCGGTACGTCACATGCACGCCCGGCTGGTCCCAGCGACGAGCTTCGTTCCCTTTGACTGACAGCTGCGCACCCATCTGGGCCTCCTTCGACAACCAGATCTGCCTGTTACTCATGCAGGCCTAAATTACGTCTATCAGCCTGCTTTCCTGACAAAAATCCAACCTTCTTCCAATTTTTGGCATGGCCGTGGGCCATCGGATCTCCTTGTGTGGAGAGTTCCCTTGAACTAACCGACACGAATGAGCTTTCAGTCGCAAGCTAACCTCATTCGGTTCCCTGATAAGTACACCTCACACTAGCCGGGCGCTATTTCCCACTATTCCGGGTCAGGGAACTGGGCATCGAATGGAGAAAGTCGCGACTAAGTATTGGCAGGGTGTATTACAAAGAATGGGGTCTTGGAATCCAAGATATGGAATGCAATTCAATGTTTTCACTGCATGACTCCTATCTTAACCTATTCCTCAATTTGTAAAATAGGCATAACTAACCTTGGAGGAGTTCTTGTGAGGACTAAACCAATCCTGAACAGCAGCAAAGCCAAGGACGTTTTATCTCTTATAGCCCACACCGTACTCGACTGAACTTCATATGGTTTGCCATTTACTCCTTACAACTTTAAGGGAGGACCTATAATCATCCAGTTTACAGATAAAGAACCTTATGCACAGAGAGCTTAACAGACTTGAGGTCACATGGCTCAAGCTACACAGCCAGAAAGTAAGTGGTGGAGCCAGGACTTGGACCCAGGTAATCTAGTTCTGGAATTCACTCCCCTATATTTTGTGTCTTTCACTGCCCTGCACTGCTCCTGTCTCTCTCTTCTCTCTATATTGTCAAGACTAACCTTAACATAAACACTTAAATTTCATCTAATCTGACACATTGTAAGATACACGATTATTTTATATTCTATTAAGAAAAACTGCCAAGAAATAGTAAAACATGGATTGTAATACGAAACCCAATTTTAGAGATATTAAATGTGAAAAAAGAGCATCTCAACATCAGTACTATAGTAATACATACATATATATGTGTATATATATATCATATATAATATACATTTGCATTTCCACAAATTCAGAATTCAATGGATGACCCTGAGGTAACTGTCTTCAGGACCTCAATGTGCTGCCCATCAGGCCAATCGTCTCTCATCCCATCTTCCTCTTGGCAAGCCCCTGGAAGGCTCCATTACTTCTAAGACATGACAAGAGCCCTGACCTCACAGTAGTCCAAATAGGCACTTATAACAACACTTTAAACAGAAAGCACTTAATAAAGGTTACTCATGCATATAATTCTGCATTCTCATTTCTCTATGCCGATTTAAGAACAAAGCCATCCCAAACATAACCACAACATCAGAGTGCCGCAAACTGGTGCCAACACTATCAATACACATTTACATAGTATAAGTGCCCTTTCTTTTGGTTTTCTCTGTAGGTCCAGCTTCCCTTCCTTCTCATGCTCCATCTTTAAACCTTTGTTGAAGTCTATTTTTTTAGTGTCATTCAAAGCACTATCAGCCTTGTTCCTTCTCACCCCTCCCCCCAAAGAGTAGAGAATATTTAGGAAACGGACAATACTAATTTTGAGAACACCAACATAAATTCAAAATGAGGTGGAATTTGAAAGAGGAAATAAAATTTGGGTAAGATTCACATCTAGATTAGTGCTCTTTCTTCAAAACCCACCCATATGCATTCTCAGGCTGTCCCTCCTTCATAGAATGTCTTCTCTCCTACTCTCACCTTTCTATCTCAATATTCTCTTTCAAAGTTCAGGAACTTAACCCCTCTTTGTGATTTTAGTGAGCTCTCTCAAACAACTCTACCAACTCTGAACTCCCATTATACTTGTAATCCACATCCACACAATTAAAACAAACATACTGTTTTCTGAGTCAGGGATAAATTTTTGTGTAAGAACTTTCTTACTCCCCTTTGTACTAATTGTTATACTAATACTGAGGCGATTATATGTGGGCCTGTGTCTAGGAAGAAGGCATAAAATAATGGGAAGAGGTAGTGACTGCGCACCTAGAACAAATGTATCAGAACAGTGGCTTTCTAGTATTTTTGACCAAGCCTCATCTTAAGAAATACACTTTACATTGCAATCCAGTACACACAACATACATTTCATTGCATATATATACATATGCAAAACTCAAACAGTGTAATATTCTCTGTAGTCTTTTCTTACTGGTTTAAAAAATGCTGGTGGCTCATTAAATTGATCTTACAACCCTTGAATGGAATGTAGCCAACAGTTTTAAAAACAGTGGGCTAGAGTATCTTTTATATCAGTGATGAACCTATACAACACCTGACAACCAGCTGGCTTCTAGGGCTGGAGAGCAGAACCACATGAGCAAAACAGGCAAGTCAAGGGAGAAAAAATGCATTAAAAAAGTGGTTAGTGTGGAAGCAAAATGACAGAGTAGAAGTTTTATAAATCAATCCCTCCACTAGAAAAATGAGAAAGCTGGAAAGTGAGATTGGAATAAACCAGGTGGTAACCCATGAATTAGAATGGATATTTAAAACAACTACAGGAGTGCCAGAGGAAGCAAAAGGCTGCTGAGAGTTCAGCTTTTATAACTGAAAGTACGAACCAGTGACCAGTGCCCTTCACTCAGCCAAGCCTGCAGCAGCAGCAAATGAGGCCCTGGTTTCCAAAGCAGCTGGCTGACGCCAAACCTGGCAGAGGTTTCAAAATATTGTCCTCTAAAAGTTGGCGTTCAAGGTTGAGGTTGGTCTGGGGGATCCCTGAGGGACCAATGTGGAAGCTGACTTCCAGTTTCCCACCAGCATCTGCCTGGACATAGAGAGCTAGTGCACCTCCTTTAGTTGTTCTTTTCTTTCCATGTGTGGGCCCGGCATACACTCTGGCTTCAGCCCTCTGATTCACACCAGCATCTTCAGGGACTTAAGGACAAGTGCACATTTTTACTGATTGGGTTTCTTTCTCTTTCGCATGTTTTTTTAGTCTGGCTGATTCCTGACAGCTCAGAGCAGACCTACAAGTCTTGGTTTCTCTCAGAAGCAGCATCTTCTGTCCTTACCCGAATATCTACTAGGACAAAAAGAGCTAGTACACCTCTTTTTCTTTTCAAGAGTACATGGATGATTCTCTAGCATAGGTGATATGTCAGGGTACAAAAGAAGTCTCAATACATTTAAAAATATTAAAATCATAAAACGTAACCAACCCCTGTGTCCATAATGTAATGAAACTAGAAATTAAAAGGAGGAAAACTGGAAAATTTACAAATAGGTGGAAATTAAACAGCATTCGCTTAAACAACCAATGGAGTAAAGAAGAAATTACAAGGAAAATTACTAAGGAAAATTAGATAACACTTAGATACAAATGAAAACAAAGACAAAACATACCAAAATTTATGGGATGTGGTGAAGGCAGTGCTCAAAGAGAAATTTATAGACATGAACAGCTATATTAAAAAAAAATCTCAATTTAATAACCTACCTTTATATCTTGAGGATCTATAAAAAAACAAAGTAAACTCAAAGTTAGCAGAAGAAAGGAAATAATTAAGATTAGAGCAAAAATGAATGAAATGAAGAGAAACACAACTGAGAGAAAAAACAAAAAGGTGGATCTGTGAAATAAATGGACAAAGCTTTAGCTAGACTTACAAAGAAAAAAAGAGAAAAGATACAAATAACTAAAATGTGAAAGGAAAATAGTGATATTACTACTGACCTTACAGAAATAAAAAATGAAACAATGAGATTATGAACAACTGTATGCCAACAAACTAGATAATGTAAGAGAAATGGAAAAATTCCGAGAAATGCATTAATTACCTGAATTGACACAAGAAAAAAATTTTTTTAAAAAGTCAACAAAGTACAGAGATCGAATCAATAAGCAAAAACTTTCTACTAAAGAAATTTCCAGGACTAGATAGCTTCACTGATGAATTCTACCAAACACTTTTAGAAGAGTTAGTACTAATCTTTCTCAAACTCTTCCAAAGAATTTAAGAGAAGGGAACACTTTCTAATTCATTCTATGAGGCTAGCATTATTCTGATACCAAAGCCTGGTAAAGTCATTACAAAAAAGGAAAATTACAGACCAATCTCCTTCATGGATGCAATAATCCTTAACAAAATACTAGCTAACTGAAAGGTTAGTTCAAAAGACTTTGGCATATTCAAAAGATTTATAACATGACCAAGTGGGAATTATTTCAGGAATGTAAGGGTGGTTCAACATATGAAAACCAATCAATATAACACACCACACATAAACAGAATGAAAGAAAAAACCCACATGATTATCTCAATAGATGCAGAAAAGGCATTCAACAAAATCTTTTCTTGATAAAAACAGTCAGAAAAGTAGGAATTGAAAGGAACTGTCTCAACATGATAAAGCCACTAATGTAAAACCCACAGCCAACATCGTACTCAATGGTGAAAGACTTAAAGCTTTCTTCCTAAGAACATGAATGAGACAAGGATACACACTTTCACTACTGACCACTATACTAGAAATTCTTGCCACAGCAATTAGGCTGATAAAAAATAAATAGTAAGTTATCTAAATTGGAACGGAAGAAGTAAAATCATCTCTATTTACAGATGACGTGATCTTCTATAAAGAAAGTCCAAAGGAATCCACAAGAAAACTATTAGACGTAAAAACGAATTCAGCAAAGTGACTGGATACAAGACCAACACACAAATAAGCAACTGTGTTCCTATACATTAGCAATGAACAATATAAAGAGGAAATTAAGAAAACAACCGCACTTATAATAGCGCCTAAAAACATATAATATGTAGGAATAAATTTAACTAAGGATACAAAAGACTTGTAAACTGAAAGTTACAAAATCCTGCTGAAAGAAAGCCTACCAAAATAAATGGTGAGACATCCCAGGTTCATGGATTGGGAGAGTTAACATTGTAATTATATCAGTATTACCCAAAACAATATACAAATGCAATATAATCCCTATTAAAATTCCAGCAGTTTTTTTTTTGCAGAAATGGAAAAAACAATCCTCAAATTTGTAAAGAACTGCAAGAAGCCCTGAATAACCAAAACAATCTTGAAAAAGATGAACAGGGTTGGGAGAACTCACAGGTCCCTATTTCAAATTGTATCACAAAGTGACAGTAATCAAAATACTGCAGTACTGACACAAAGATAGACAAATAAATCAATGGAAGAGATTTTAAACTCCCCAAATCCCACACATCTATGGTCAATTGATTTTTTTTTTCTTTTTACAGGGCAGGCACTGGGAAACGAACCCGGGTCTCCAGCATGGCAGTCGAGAACTCTGCCTGCTGAGCCACCATGGACCGTCCACCAACTGATTTTTGACAAGGATGCTATGTACTTACAGTGGGGGAAAAACAGTCTCTTCAACAAATGTTGTTAGGGAAAAATGTATATCTATATTCAAAAGAATTAATTTAGGCCCTTAACTCACATCATATAAAAAAATCAACTCAAAATGGATCAAGGACCTAAATATAGGAGCTAAAACTATAAAACTCTTAGAAGATAACATATCGGCAAATCTTCATAACCTGGGATTAGGCAATGGTTTTATAGATGTGACACCAAAAGCACAAGCAACAAAAGCTAAATTTGATTTCAACAAAATTAAAAACTTTAATGCATTGAAAGAAATTATCAAGAAAGTGAAAAGACAATCTACAGAATGGGAGAAAATAGTTTCAAACATATATTGGATAAAGGTTCAATATCCAGAATATATAAAAAACTTTACAATGTAACAACCAGAAGATAACCCAGTTAAAAAAACAGGCAAATGGGGGATAAGGGGTAAAATAAATTGGGTAGATGGAAATACTAGTGGCCAATGAGAGGGAGGGGTAAGGAGTATGGGATGTATGAGTTTCTTCTTTTTATTTCATTTTCTGGAGTGATGCAAATGTTATAAAAAATCATCATGGTGATGAATACACAACTATATGATGACATTGTGAGCCACTGATTGTACACCATGTATGGATTATATGTGTGTGGAGATTTGTCAATAAAAATTTAAAAGAAAAAACAGGCAAAGGACAAGAGTTAAAGGGGGGGTTGCATTTTCTATTTGGTGAGGGTGTGTTTATCTGTTATTTTTCTCTTTGGAGCAATGAAGATTGTCTAAAATTGAGAGTGTTGATGATTATATAACTAAGTGTGGATAATGTGAGACATGGATTGTTTACTTTGGACATTATCCATGATGCCCAAAGGATGGAGGTGGCTGAAGGATACACTGACTTGAGAAGCAGATAGTGAACTGTGTGTATACATATGATGGAATATTGTGTGGTTACAGAGAAGAATGACTTTGTGAGGCATGCAATGAGGCAAATGAATCTTGGGGACATTATAGGGTACAAAATAAGCCAGAAACAAAAGAACAGATATTGTATGGTCTCTCTTAGAAAATACTTGTAAGAAAATTGAAGCCACGATTTTAAGTTCTTAGAGCAGTCACATTTAGTCCAGTGATGTAATTTTTGTTTCTAGATTTTAAGAGGCTGTGCTATATATGTAGAACCTGGTATTTCCCTGGAACTTTGAGTACCTACGTGACACCTAAGACTCAGAGATGTAGTTCTGCAGCTCAGAAAGTCAGCATTGCTACACAGACAACTGAAAAAAAAAAAAAAAAGATCAGGCTTCAATTAGAGATAAGAATGAAGCTGATCTGGTCTGAACTAAGGTAAATCAAAATATAGGATCAAGGGTAATTTTTGTCTATATTTTAGAACTTCACCTACTGTATAAGAACAAAGGAAGAGAGGCTTATTTCGTCCAAAAACCTAATTTTCTGTAGCACATAATCTAATTCAACATGTCTGGATAGCTCAATTAAACAACCCAAACACATAAGCCCAGAATGGGAATGAAGGCTTGTAATTCTGTATAGCTTAATGTAATACCTGGATATATCCCAGAGTATGTGGGACAGATAATTAAAAAGTACTAGCAAAATTCCTTGAGAGACTGGAGAAAAAAAATATAGAACTATTAAATTTTCCAAGCAGGAAACCCCTGATAGTATCTCAAACATTAGAGACTTCCAAGTCAATAGGCCAAGCCCTTGATTTTGAGGCTTGCGCTTATGAAATTTATTTCTGTAGCAGAGAAGCTAAACCTACCCATAATTATGACTAAGAGTTACTTTCAGAAAACCTCTTTTGTTGCACAGATGTGACCTCTTTTTCTCTAAGCCCAAATCTGCAAGGAAAATCATTACCCTCCCCTACTACATAGGACATGACATCAAGGGGTGAAAGTCTCCCTGGCAATGTGGGATATGACTCCCAGGAATGAGCCTGGCCCTGGCACCACAGGATCAACAACGGCTTCCTGACCAAAGGGAGTAAAGTAATGTAACAAAATAAGGTATCAGTGTCTAAGAGGGTTCAAATAGAGTCAAGAAGGTTATTTTGGACATTACTCTTAAACAAGCTTCAGCTAGGTATTGCTAATTACCACCACCCCAACCAACACCATTCCTGTAATCCCAAAGAACACCTAGGGCTCCATGTGAGATTATACAAAAGCTTCATGCACTAAGATTACTTGCCAGAAACCTACAACCTCCAGGTGGTTCTAGGCCAGATAAGTCCTGAAACCCAGAGGAGCCAGTAGCTCCAAGACCATTAACTAGTTCCATCCTATTCCATATTGTTGACACCCTTTCCAACATGAAAAAGTTAGAATGGGCATAGCCAAAATAACCCTAAAGATTGGGAGAAGGATCAATGGAGAAGGAGGAGTTATAACAGAGAAGATAGGATTTAACAAATGAGTATGACTGCTGAATCATTATATTGATATTCCTTTTAGTCTTCAGTGCCTTGGAGTATCTAGAAGAAAAACCTGAAATTGTGGAATTGTAACCCATACCAAACTTTGAAATCTATTCTATAACTACTTACAATGTACTCTGAAATTTCTTTTTAGACATGTTATATATCACAATAAAAAATGTTAAAAAACAAAACAAAACTGGGCAAAGGACTTGAATAGATATTTCTCCAAAGAATGTAAACAAACGTCCAATAACACATGAAAAGATGCTCAATATCATTAGCCATTAGGGAAAAGCAAATTAAAAATACAATGAAACAGCATGTCACACCCACAAGGATGGCTATTATTAAAGAAAAAAAGCAGAAAATAAGCATTGGAGATGGCGTGGAAAAATTAGAACACTGGTGCACTGTTGGTGGGAATATAAAATGGTGCAGTCACCATGGAAAGCAATATGATGTTCCTCAAAAAGTTAAATATAGGATTATAATTTGACCCGGCATCCCACTTCCAGGTATATACCTAAAGAGAGTGAAAACATGGTCACAAAGAGATACAGGCATAACTTGTTTTATTGTACTTAGCTTTATCATGCTTTATAGATAGATAATTGCATTTTTACAAATTGAAGGTTTATGACAACCCTGCACTGAGCAAGTCTATTGGTACCATTTTTACAACAGCATGTGCTATTTTCATGTCTGTGTTACATTTTGGTAATTCTCACAATATTTCAAACTTTTTATTTTTATTTTATCTATTATGGTTATCTGTTATCAGTGATTTTTGATGTTATATTGTAATTATTTTAGGGCACCATGAATTGCACCCATATAGGACAGTGAACTTCATCGATAAACGTTGTGTATGGTCTGACTGATCAACCGACCAAACATTCTCCTGATTCTCTCCCTCTCATAGGGCCTCATTATTCCGAGACACAACAATATTGAAATTAGGTTAATTAATAACTCTACAGTGGCTTCTAAGTGTTCAAGTGAAAGGAAGAGTCAGATGTCTCTCACTTTAAATAAAAAGCTAGAAATGATGAAGCTTAGTGAAGAAGGCATGTCAAAAGTTCAGACAGGCCAAAAGCTAGGCCTCTTGCACCAATTCATAACCTGGCTTATTTGCATTCATAAGCCAAGTTATGAATGCAAATAAAAAGTTCTTGAAGGAAATTAAAAGTACTACTCCAGTGAACACACGAATGATAAGAAAACTTAACAGCCTTATTCTGATATGGAAGAAAGTTTGGTCATCTTGATAGAAGATCAAACTAGCCATAACATTCCCTCAAGCAAAAGCCTAATCCAGAGCAAGGTCCTGATGTTCTTCAATTCTATAAAGGCTGAGAAAGGTGAGGAAGCTGCAGAAGAAAAATCTGAAGTTAGAAGAAATTGGCTCATGAGGTTTAAGGAAAGAAGCCATCTTCTTAACATCAAAGTGCAAGGTAAAGAAGCAAGTGCTGATGCAGAAGCTGCATTAAGTTATTCAGAAGATCTAGCTAAGATAATTAATGAAGGCAGCTACACCAAACAACAGATTTTCAATGTAGATGAAATAGCTTTCTATTGGAAGAAGATACCATCTAGGACTTTCACAGGTAGACAGGAGAAGACAATGTCTGGCTTCAAAGCTTCAAAGGACAAGCTGCCTTTCTTGTTTGTAGCT
>PVIY010012649.1:0-61329 GCA_004026745.1 Myrmecophaga tridactyla
CTCCACTTGGCTCTCCCCTCCTTTGATACCTATTGAGCACTTAGTAAATTTTCAAGTGTATTGAAAGGATATTTACAGCTCTGTCAGAAAGTTTGAGATGAACTAGGGATTGGTACATAAAAAAACAAAGTAAATGAAAACTAATAATTAACATTTATATTGTTCTAATCCTTTATGAGATAGTTATTATCCCCATTATACAGATGAAGAAATTGAGATACAAAAGAGTCTTGGTAATTAATAGCTCCAAAGAAAACTAAAAGTTGCATAGGAAAATACATGCATGGCATTTCTCTGTGGGCAATCACTCCAGCTGTTTTAAATTCCTCATCTGGATGTCCCTCCATTTCTCTGTGTTTATATTGCTATTTTTGTTTTAATTTTTCAGTCTTAAATATTATCTCTTGATGCCTGTTGCAGAAACTGATGATCCAATTTTCTTATATCTGTTGCTTGTCCCTCCAACTCCCAACAAAACTTCCCCTTCTGTTTACCAAATAAGGGTATATTTTAGTATTTTGGTATATATTATTGAGCTAATGTTATTATCATCCACAGCTGGGTATTATAATTGCATTTATTTTCCTATGCAACTTTTAGTTTTCTTTGGAGTTGTTAATTACCAAAACTCTTTTGTATCTCAATTTCTTCATCTGTATAATGGGGATAATAACTATCTCATAAGGGAGTAAGAACAATGTAAATGTTAATTATTAGTTTTCATTTACTTTGTTTTTTATGTACCAATCCCTCGTTCATCTCAAACTTTCTGACAGAGCTGTAAATACCCTTTTAATACACTTGAAAATTTATTAAGTGCTCAATGACTGAGTGTTGATAATATATACAGTCAATACTCTAAGCTGACTTCAGCAGCAGCAAAGTAATTTAATTGAAAGAGTAATGGACTCTGAATTGGAAGGCCCGGCGCACAGCCTCTCTCTCCCGCTCTGCCTAGCTGCATGCACTTGCGCTAGCATATTTGGATTACAATTTCTTATTCTGCAAGTAAGAGAATTGGATTAGGTAATCCCTAGGCTCTCTTCCAGTGCTCTGATTCAATTATGAAGTAGCGGATAGAGTATATAGAGAATACCAAACCACATAGAATACAAGATTGCAAGGATGTCAGCTGCTGCCACCTCTTGCACCACCTCCAGAAGACTTTTTAATAACCTGTGTCAGGCAAGATTATGGTGATATCAGTCATACTGTGATAAAAGGAAATGTTGCTGAGTCACTCCAACCAAGCAACTGTCTTGCCCCTTGGGACACCAGCTGTAATTTGAGGGAGTCACCACTAAATGTCGCTATAGGTTATGTAACTAAGTGGTCAGGGCAGCTCTAAGTCTGCGTCCTTCTACAAGCCCTGGGAACTATCATTTAGTCTCCTTTTAGATTTAAAACCACGCACTTCAAATACTTGAGCATGATAAAGTCCTAAGATGGAAATTAAAAGAAAAACCAACAACAACCCTAAACAATGATTTTTTTAGAAGAGAGCAATAAAATCTTGTAGAATGCTCTTTACTTCTTCAATATGTCTTTCCCTTAAATGCCGTTTCTGCAGATCTAGCCAATGGTGTAAACTGGGTAAACAGGAATTTTAAAGAACTCTCAATTGAGCTCATGCCTGACTCTGACTGGCACCTTCCTGTGATTCCACCTGCCCCCACCCAGGATAAACAGATTGAGCCTAGCAGGAAATGTGGGTCTCTCTGTTTCCTGGTTCTTGCTTCTGTTGTATCTCCAAGCTTATTTAGAATTCTAGACGCTTATTGTATTTCATTGATTTTATGCTGCTTATATTTTCATATTTTATCATTTCTGACATTGTCATGCTACATATAATCAATGATGACATACAATTTTAATTGGCAGGCGTTTTTTTCTACTTTCATAGTGATTCATCTTAGAATCAATGGTGTCTTCTATTCGATAAAATACTATATGTGATGCTATAGTGTATCCAGCTTAATTTATCAGAATTCAGGGCCGTCTTAAAGTTATTTGACAGATTAACTTCCTTTTCTAGTCTAGAAATTGTTGTTGTTATTGTTGTTGATGGGTAGACACCAGGAATCGAACCCGGATCTCCAGCATGGCAGGTGAGAACTCTGCCTGGTGAGCCACTGTGGCCTGCCCTCTGGTCTAAATTTTTTGTGGAGTTCAGAGTGGGAGAAAGCAACATTTAAAGAATGCCCACCAGGTGCCTGTGTATTGTGCTCTGCATGTGTGATCTTATTTAATCCTTACAACATGAGGTAGGTAGGCATTATTGTTTCAGTTTTACGGATGAGGAAACTGAGACCTAGAAAGTTCAATAACTTGGACAACATCATACTGCTAGTATAGGTCATTGTTTAAAACAGTCTATTTATGACTATGAATTTTATACTATTTCTACCATGTTACATTGATATTTTAGGATGCACACTTCCCTTTCTTACCAGAAAGTTTGCAGATGCAAAAAAACAGCCCTTTTGAATAGTGTGCAGTGGTTTTCTGACAGCTCTTTAAAAATGTTGAGCTCTATGATTAAACAACATAGGAATGTTTTTTTCTGAACTTCAGTTTCAGTCTCTGAGATGAAAAGGATGGAGTGATCCTCCATGCCTCTGAGATGGGAACTGCTTCTCCGTTGGGCCATGGGCTTTAGAGAAGTAAACAGCACTCTACTACAGGGAAAGTACAGGGGGCATCATAGTTCATTCTGGGCATTTGGATTGCTTTCGTCTTCTGGTAGATTACTGTTTACTTTCCTAGGCTGCTGAAGCAAATACGATGAAGTGGTTCAGTTTAAACAATGGGAATTTATTAGCTTCTGGTTTGAGGCTGCAAAAATGTACAAATCAAAGCCTCATCAAGGTGATACTTTCTCCCTGAAGCTTGTCTTCTGGAGCTGGCTTCTCTGTCACATGGCAAGGCATGTGGTGGATGTCTCCTGTTCTTTCCATTCTCTTCTGGGTTTTGTTGATTTTAGCATCTTTCTTCTATATTTTTATCTTTGTTTGAATTTCCTTCTTTTGTAGGACTCCAGTCATAGGATTAAGACTCATCCTGATTGAGGTGGGTCACACTTTAATTGACATAGCCTTCTCAAAAGGTCCTATTTACAATGGGCTCACACCTACAGGAGTGGATTAAATTTAAGAACAATTTTTTCTGGCGTACATACAGCTTCAAACCACCACAACTCCTTTAGTTTTCAAAATTCCTTGATTAGGGGGAAAAAAAGTAACTTTCCCAGCTCACTCATACACAGAAAGCCAGTTTATAAACTTTAGAACTTGGTTCCATATCAGAGTTCAAAAATGTCCTAGAGATCCAGACTGTGTACAAGATGTAGTTAATAGGAAGTATTTAGAATCAGTCCTCATCACTTAAATTCTCAACGGGCAAGGCTAAGAAGGAAGGGCAAATTCTTTCCCTACATCTTCGCTTTGACAATCCCCTGTATGCAAATGATACTCACTGGTGAAGTTAAGAAGGACACAGAGAGAAGGTGGTTTACTGATCATCACCAGGTTTGCACAGCCTCTGGGTAGCCAAATTTCAATTCCTGGCAACTCTCAGTAATTGCTGAAAATATTCAAATTCTAATTGCCACCTCATGTCCTGAAGGGCATTTGTTTTTACAGGTTGTTTTTTATGTTTTCCATTTTCAGTCTTCCTCATTTCAAGTCCCCCTCATTTGTAAATCTGAAAACAAAACATTAGCAATCTGTCAGAGATTCTGTCCCATTCATTCGTCTAGGGATTGGATCATAAAAATATTCCTTTTATATCAGCTACTTGGGGTCTTATGGTGATAAATAATCTGCTGTCCCATTTTGCAATGACTCCTCAAATTGAGGGAATATTAATACAACATGTACAGGAAATACCCCACAATTCAAGATCACCAAGATATGAGTCAATTACAATTGTTTCAAGTTTCCTACTTGGTGATGCAATTTTGAAATGATATATTTAACTTTTGATCCCTAAAAGCACATAAGATTGAAAACTATTGGATAAAACCTATTTGTACCTATTTAGAGCCATCCATCCATCTTCACTGTGATCACTCTGGGAAGAAAAATCAAGTGCCAGCTATGAGGCTTTTTATTTTATTTCAAATTCTTGAACCTTCTGATGTGAAACCAGTGAGAATTAAATGGATATATGCCCTGTGGTAAAACATAAAAATAGAAGTCACCCAGTGCCTTTCCAACTACTGACATCAGGGGACATCTTTTAATTCTTGTCTCTTGTGATTTCTTATCTGCATTTATCTGACTTATGTAATAATTCATTCCTTCTATCATTGAACAAATATTTATTGAACACCAACTATGTTCCATGCACTGTGCCAGGTGCTGAGAATATGCTGGTGATTGGTCAGAGTCCCTGTCCTTTAGAAACAAATATTCTATGAATGATATAGAGAAGTAGACAGGTAAAGTATCCTATAATAATACCTGTGATAGGACTAATTACAGCATGAGAGGGGAGCATATAGAGGGGGATTCTAGTTTTGATTTGGGAGATCAAGGGAGGCTTCTTTCAGGAAGTAGTATCCTAGGCTTGCTTCTGTGACAGCACTCTCATGTGATTTTTCTCCTACTCTTCTCACTGTATTTTTTTCTCAGTGTCCTTAGATGGCTCTTTTTCTTCTATCATAATAAATATTAGTGCTCCTTAGGAATTGTCCTAGTTCCTTATTTCTTGTTGTTACACATTTTCCTAGGCAATCTCATTTGTGGCTTCAACTACCCCGGTACATAGTTGATACATAACTATATCGCTAACCAAACTTAGACTATTAAATTATGGACTCATTCATTCATTTATCAAACATTCATTAGCTACCTACTATGCACCAGGTCAGACTTAGGATAACAGAGATGTATGAAGTTGCCTTCTTCAGCATGCTTTGAGTCCAAATTGTAGGGAGACCAACAGAAGCTACTAGAAAATTTGTGAGAATGAAGGATTTTAGGAACATAGGATAACTAACTGCTTCTGAGGGAGTCAGGGAAATCTTTGCATAGGGAAGTAGGAATAGGCCAGGTGATTAGAGTAAGTATTTTGAGGCAATAGGAATGTAATTGTATGTGCAAAGACTTGGGGGGTCTCACTAGCTTGTCAAGAGAACAGTGAAAAGTTGGGGGTGGCTAGCTTATAAGGTGCTTAGCAGAGAGGATCAGAATCTAGCCTGATGAAACATGGTTGAGGTCAGATTGTCAACAGTTCTATAAGTCACGAAACAAGGACATTTTCTTGTAGACATTAGGCAATCAGTGGAGATCTTTAAACAGGAACATTGCAGCATTAAATTTGTCATAGGTAGACAAATTTCTGGTGGCAATGTGGAGGATGGACTCTTGCCATGGAAATCTGGTGGAAAATTAAACAAGAGGTGACAAGGATCTTTGCTAAGGCCAGTGGCAAGGGCAATGAGAAAAGAAATCTTTATGATTTCTGCAGTAGTGACAATATAATGTGCTGGGAGGAGTGAAAAATGACACTGATGTTTGTGGTTGGAAGAATGAATAGCTGGTTTTACCATTAACCAAGTTATGAACAATCAGACATTTAGGGTGGGAAATTATGATGCATTATATTTTGGACAAGTCAATTATAGATAGGTGCCTATGGGACCTTCCTGTAGAGATATTTAGGAAACTTGAAATAATGAGTTTGGGACTTGGGAGGGGGGTTGGGGATGGACATATATACATAGAATGATCATCATGTAGGTAAGAGTTGAAATGATGGCAGTGGATGGGTTATACTGGTATTCAGCAAGTCTTTTTAAAATAGCAATTTTGAAACCGCAGAGCACAAACAGTGAAACGAAGTTAAATCACAGACTATAATAAATAGAACAATTATAAAAATGTGCTATCAGTTGTAACATGGGTACATCAGTGCGAGGTGTTATAATAGGGTGGCATACGGGAATCCTGTATTTTATGCTTGATTCCTCTGTACACCCACAACTTCTCTAATAAAGAATGAAAAGTCAATTACACTTAAAAACAACAACAACAACAGCTATGCACCAATCATTATGACAGGCATTTCGAATAGGAATATGAGTATGGCAGAGTCCTTGCTTTCAAAAGTTAACTCTGGAGAGGACCTAAACAGATACATAAAATATAGCATGAAAAGGCTGTGATAGAAAGTGCGTTTAAGGTACAGAAGTGGTAAAAGAAAGAAGAGGCAAGACAGAGAAGAGGAGCAAACCAAGGATAGAACTCAGCCCAATGTCTCCAAAGAATATGGGAAGCTTCACAGATGCTTGTCATTTCTCGAAGGCACATGTCATATCTCATTCATGTCTGCACTCCCAGCAGCAGGCAGCCTAATGCCTGGAACATAAGTGCTCGGTAATGTTTGTTGAATAAATGAACCCAGAGCAATTGGAAAAGAATGAAAAAAATGAAGTATGGGATTTCCCCAAGCCCTGGGGAACACTTTAATCATCTCTTGTTAGCCTTTCACTTGGAGAGCTTGTGCAGGTGGAACTCAAAATAAACTCTCAGAAGAAATGAAGATGCAGCGATTTAGAGCTAGGATAAGCACTGCATATGTCAGTGCTCTAATTATGAAATGTGCTTATGGCAAGCCGGACCTTTTAATTTTTATTTCTGGCATGCAGCAAAATTGTGTAGCCATTGATTTTCTGTCAAAGCATCACTTAGAGTGTCTGAGATAATGGCACATAACCATTTGTTTAATGACAGTGCTGGGCTTTTAAACAGGAACCCATCACACTGGGCCTTGCAACTCCCATTCCTGTTGTGTGTCCATTTAAATGATTTGTAATAGCCGGTAATTATGGAAATGTCTTGCCTCCTTGACCTTCCCCTTAGTCCCCTCCCCACTTACCAGATTTGCACATTAGTGGTTTCATCAGTTTGTGTGACAAATTAACATTTGAAGAAAATAACTGTAGTTTTCTTTTAAAGATGGATCTGTTTAGGTATAGGTTGGTATAAGAAACCACTAAGAAAAAGAAAGAGAAAGAAAAAATGTATTAAGAGTCTTATGATAAATGATACCTCACCCCTACTTTCATTTCCATCTCTCTTGAGAAGTTTGACAGAGGGATTATTATCATTAAACATCCACAACTAGACTTGAGACTAATGTATTTTTTAAGCCCCAGAAAATAACTGTGGTTATACTATTTTTAATTGTTTTATCTGGTTGAAATTTACTTTTCCAAGTTAAAATATGATTTTTTTTCTTTCTACTGATAGTGTTCCATCTTTTACTGCAGAAAAGATCATGTTTTTTCTGGAGGGTGAACAATAGAATCTTCTTGAATAATGTTTTTCTCAATAATGCAGATTTGCAAGCAGAACCCTCTTTCTTCTCTCTCTCTCCACCTACCCTACCCCCCACCATTAAAAATGATCATCCACATCAATTTGTTTTTCTTCTCAGGGTTCTACATGGTCTTCACAGTACAGTGTAAGTCATTATGCATCTAGTTTAATTAGGGACATAAATATTTAACAGTATGTAATAATCCGAAGATCATTTGAGGGAAGAGAAGGCCTTCCCTCAATCTTCTTCCAGCTCCTTGCTGATCTAGAGCCCAGGTTTCAAGTAAGCCTGTAGCATTTTTTATTGCTTTTGCATCCACTATGTCATGCTTTGGTGGCTCACATATATTCCTCTGAAGAGGTATTTGTGAACCCCGCAGAGTAGGTATGGTTGGAGACAGAGCTGGAGAACATGTGCAGAATTTTGCAAAATAATAACAGTTACTATTTATTGAGCATTCATTGTCTTCAATTCTTACAAAATAGTATAAGGTTCCTGGTCTTGTCCCATTTTACAGATAAGGAATTCAGGCTCAGAGAATTTAAGTGATGAGCCCCAATCCACATAATAAGGGGTAGAGCTGGGATTTGAGCCCATGCCGTGCTCCCAAGAAGGACACCTTGGGCCTACCCATGCTTTCATGTGAACCTCTTTTGCAAGAAGTGTGCAAGTTGCTGACAGAAGCTCAGTAACCATTGGTTTCCTTCTCTGTTCTTGAAGGCAGGTGCTGGTGGAATGCTAGGGTGGGGTAGGGAGGGGAACGAGGCATCAGGGAGCAGGAGACTCTGATACTGGTAACAGCCAGGAGTCTGCCAAGGAGATGGATTCTCTTCTCTTCACCTAAAACATGAATCGGTGACTGAGGATAAATTTAGGGACAACATCTCTTTCTGTATCAAGGAAAATGCATAGTCTTAGGAGAGCCTGAGAATTGGAATAATTAATTTGGAGAAAAATCTCTTCTGTCTAAGGATTTATGACCATAATAGGTTATACTAACACTGCCCACAGCTCTTGTAGTAGGCTGAATAATGGCCCACAAAGATATCTGGAACTTGAAATGTTACCTTATTTGGCAAAAGGGTCTTTGCAGATGTGATTAAGTTAAGGATCTAGTGATGGCAGATTATCCTGGATTATCTGGGTGGGCCCTAAATACAATCACGGGTGTCCTTATGAGAGGCAGAGGGAGACTTCAAATAGGGGCCCAGAGGAGAAGGCAGTGTGAAGATGGAATAGAGAGCTCCTTAAAGATGCTGGCCTTGAAGACTGGAGCGATGCTGCCATAAACCAAGGACTGCCAACAGCCATCAAAAGCTGGAAAAGTCAAAGAAAAGATCCCTATCTCCCCACACCAGCCCCCAAGGTCTCTGGAGAGGGTGTGGCTCTGCCGATACCTTGACTTTGTCCCAGTGATACTGCATTTTGAACATCAGCCTCCAGAATTGTGCAAAACTATTTCTGTTGTTTTAAACCACCAGGTTTGTGATAATTTGTCATAGCAGCTACAGGAAACTAATACAGCTCCTCAAGGGCATAAGTCAATTCTAGGGAGGTCTACAGCCCCATGTGGTGTTAGCAAAATGCTGTTTCCTTCAGTGTACTATTTTCTTTATTCCTTGGTGCTTTCTCTGGCTTTGCCGCATGCCAGACCTGAAAATCTGGAGTTGTCAGCTCAAATCCAGCCCCCACAGAGCCCAGTGGCAGTGTTCCAATTCCTTATGGCTGTGAGTGTGAAGAGGTTTCTGCATGTGGGGTAATATTTATGACTTTGTCAGCTGTTAGCACTTTACAAATGGGCTCAAGATGGCGAAGGAGCTTTAGTGGCTGATGAATATTTGTAAAATGATAATACAAGGAACTGAGACACAGTATAGCCTTCCAGCAGCAGGCTGTCATAGGCCAGCATATTCTGTAAAGTAAGAAATTCTTGGTTCTGCAGTGGTCCCGGGTTAAGCGGGACCAAAGATGATAAAAATTTGCCCTTGGAACTGGCTACTTTTCTTAGAGTGTCCTCTGGTTACCTGTAGCTTTCTACATGTTTACCTTCTTGTCATCTTCAGTGATTCCATCTAAAGATGCAATTAAAAGGGTTTGCTTGTTTCTTTCTGTTCCTCCCCTGATTCTTTGACTCAGAGTCAATTGGTCATCACACTGACCTTAGTGGTAATATTTATTTCTAAGGAGTAAGACAGAGCTAAATATATTAAAGTATTAATACTGTTACCATTTACAAAGCATTTTAAAGTGTATGATTTTCATCTCATCCTAATAATAGCTTTTGAGGTAGGTTAAGGAAGAGTTTACTGTATTATGCCCTTTTGAAGTCTGAAGTCAGTGATATAATCAAAGTAAGATTAAATCAGAACCAGGGCGACAGCCAGTTTGGTCTAATTCCTAGATCAATATTGTAGGAGTCGGCAACTATGGCCTAGGGGCCAGTTTTAATCCACAGCCTGTTCCTTTATTTTCTTTGTATGCTGTATGGCAGGGGTCACATTTTGTTCTTTTTCCATGTGAGTATCCCCTTATTGCAGCACCATTTGTTGAATTTTTGTTTTTGTTTTGTGTGTTTGCTTGTTCGTTTTTGGGGAAGTGCATGGGCCAGGTATTGAAGCCGGGTCTCCCACATGGTAGTAGGGAATTCTACCACTGAACTACCCTAGCACCACCCATGGCCTGTTTTTATATGGTCTGCCAGTTAGCAATGGTTTTCAATTTTTAAATAATTGAAAACAATCAAAAGAAGAATACTATTTCATAAAACATGAAAATGATATGAAATTCAAATTTTAATGTCCCCCAAATAAAATTTTATCGGAACACTCCATGATCATTCATTTATGTGTTGTCTATAGTAGCTTTCATGCTACAACAGCTAAGTAGGTGTGACAGAGACCATATGGCCCTTTACACAGAGTTTACTGACCCATACAATAGATGATCGATAAAGATAGACGTCTGGTATGCACCCTCCACTGTAGCATGGTATTCCCTCGTTATCGTCACTCTTCCTTCCTTCCAAACTTCCCTCCTGCCTTTCTTCCTTGGTTCTTCCTCCTCTTTCCTTTCTTCATTCACTTGTACATTAAGCAAAGTCCCAACTGTGTGAGCCTACAGTACACTGCAGAAGAGGAAACATGCATGATTGGTTTTATAAAAGGGGTTTGTATAAAGTACAGTGGAGATTTAGAGAGCTCTAAAGGATCTAACTTCCCAAATATTGAGTGTCATGGCCAGCTTCATGTGTCAACTTGACCAAGTGGTGGTACCTGTTTGTCTGGTTGGGCAAGTGCTGGCCTGTCTGTTGGAATGAGGGCATTTCATAGAATTAGATCATGATCACTCAGCTGCATCCACAGCTGATTCCATTTGTAATCAGCCAAAGGGGAGTGTCTTCTGCAATGAGTGATGCTTAATCTAATCACTGGAAGCCTTTTAAGAAGGATTCAGAAGAGACAGGTTCTCTTCCTGCTTCAGCTGGTGAGTCTCTCCTGTGGAGTTCATCCAGACCCTCCATCGGAATCATCAGCTTCACAGCCTGCCCTGCGGATTTTGAACTCTGTGTTCCCATGGCCATGTGAGACCCTTTTATAAATTTTATATTTGTAGGTGTTCCCTGTTGATTCTCTAGAGAACCCTAATACATTGAGCAACAGTCTTTTTGAATCATTGATGTGGTCCTGTTATTGAAAGCACCACCAGCTGTTGACTCCAGTTAATGTATATAGATTATTATTATTATTATTTTGCATGGGCAGGCACTGGGAATCGAACCCAGGTCTCCAGCATGGCAGGCAAGAATTCTGCCACTGAGCCAACGTCGCACCACCCTTGTATATAGAATTTTATAGAGTTTTCCTCACTGTTGTTTTTAAAGTCAAAAGGTACAGAAAGTACCTGCCGCTCTTATTTGCCTCAGTTCCTGCAATCCCTCTCTCTTTCAACATTTACTATGTCAGTTAAGCTACTCTGCTCTGGGGGAAAAAATGAGAAGACCTTGAGTGACTGCCTCCAGCCTTGTTATATTCACGTTGATGGCTTTAGGGAGACTTGGTTTGCAGCCTTTCGGGACAGAACTGGCCACTACACGGTGCCTTTTGACTGAATATGTTGCATTTTGTTGCGTCTTCTTTGAGGCTCTTTGCTGCTCTACTCTCTCCCTCAGGCACTCATTGGCCACACTGAAATACTGTGGGGAAGAGCATGAAATGTGTTCTGACAGCTTCTCCTCCCCTTTCCTCAGCGCCTCTGGTCGTGCTGGTCTCGCGGGATCTTCCTCCCCAGAGTCAGGGATGTGAGGGCACCGCGAAGAGAAGGGGCTCGTCTATCTTCCTGGAGGCTGTGCCGGGGAATGTTTGCGACCTCTGTGCAGTTTGTAAACCAGAGTTCCTTCTCCGCCCTGCAAAGGCTCAGCTTTGGGTCTATAGCAGAGGTTCTCCCTTCTTGATGGAAAATGTCAGTCATCCACTCCCGGCAGGGCATGGGTACTAAAGAATAATGCCTCTTCTTCCAACAATATTTTCTTCCTAGGATTCACCATTGCTGCTGACTTCACTTTGTCTCTGGACCTCATATGTGTGTGCGCATGTATGTATGTGTGTGTGTGTATTTCTTAGTTTCTGTTCTACCTAACTCTGTTAGGAGAGCTTTTTGGATCTCTTTTATAATTCACTATGAATGGAAAGGCTCCTTACTTTTTTTTTCCCTTTGTATAATGTATGGCGGGGGCCACATTTCATCTTTTTCCATGGGAGTATCCCCTTATTGCAGCACCATTTGTTGAATTTTGTTTGATTTTTCGTTTGTTTATTTGCTTATTTGTTTTTTGTAGAGTACATGGGCTGGGGATCGAACCCGGGTCTCCTGCATGGCAGATGAGGATTCTACCAATGATCTACCCTATGCCCCCTTAACTTTTTTTTTTTTTTTTTTGCATGGGCAGGCACCAGGAATCCAACCCAGGTCTCCAGCACCGCAGGCAAGAAATCTGCCTGCTGAGCCACCGTGGCCCCCCGTCCTCCCTTAGCTTTTTAAAGTGCAAGGGTAGTTCATTGGTAGAATTAACTAGTGGTAAGAAGAAATTACTATTAATGTACCAATAAAGAAATTTAAGCTTTGAGATTATGAGACAAGAGCAACTTCACATTGTTAGTTTTATAGAAATGAATTTCGTTTTCATTTGAAATTGTGCTCCTTCCACAAGTCTACCCTGGAAATAGTTCCCAAAGTCCATGATCTGAGTCCTGGCTTGACCACTTCCTTATAAATTAAGAAAACTTGAGCAAGTCACTTCCCTATCTGTGTCTTAGTGTCCTAAAATGAGATTAATAACCACTATCTTACAGAGTTGTTTGGAAGTTCAGGTGAAACACTGTGTGTCAAGGGGCTTTAGAAATGGCAAATCACTGTATAAATGTCAGAAGGTATTATTAGTATTGTCACTAATTAAAATTATGCTCTGGAAATGCCAAGGAGACTTTTTCTTCTTTTGTGAGGTCATAAGAGGCATGTAATTATCTGAGTTTACTTGCTTTGGGTATGGTTCAGACTGCTGGTTCTCAAGGTATGGTCCCCGGCCAGGAGTACCAGCATCACCTGGAACTTGTTAGAAATGTACCTTCTTGGGTCCCACCTCATGTCTCCTCGGTCAGAACCTCTGGGCATGGGATCCAGCCATCTGTGTTTTAACAAATCCTCTAAGTGATTCTCATGTGTTGAAGTTTGAAACCTACTGGTGTAGATAAATTTCTGTCCATCTGGATGTGTAATAGTTTCAGTTTTTGTTTATATCTTTCACCTGCCCTTCCTTTCATATTTGAAGGAATTTTCAAAGACACAAATTGTGCAACTAAGATTGAGGTGTCACCCTCAGGTGACCTTCCCCTTCTGTGCCTGTGCACACGCCTGCTAGGCAGGTATGCCATTATTCAGTGTAGATGTAGATCCTAGGAATGCCAGTCCTTGAAGCACCACATTTGCTACACACTTACTAAGTACAGGCTTGCCTGAAACTATGGTGGGATTGGGAGAGGTTTTGAAGATGCCACCTACTCTAGTAAGATCCTCACACTTGAATGAGAGGCTTGGTAAACTCGTCAGTGAACTTCAATAGAGCAGAACTGAGCTGGATTTCTATCTGGCTACCAGTGAACCTTGGCTTTTTGTCTTCCTTCTTCACGTGAACACCCACCTATTAATGGATCTGGAGTGCTCTGCCAGAGCTCAGAAAAACACTCTTGACATTCCCATCATGCCCCTGGATTGCAGTTATGTCATATATGTCATGACAGATAGGGAAAATGGTAGTTGCTTTGGTAAAATGGAAACCATAGCTGTAAATTTAATTAAGGTGGAGGGAAAGTAGCAGGGAAAACATTAGGAAGATCTTGGTACCGTCATTTGGGTCCACAAAGACAGGCACATGGTAGGTGTTCAGATAATATTTATTGAATAGATGAAGGAGGAATGGAATTTTATGTTTTAAGAACTAGCTTAATTTATGAGCATCTATCTTATCCCAAATGAACAGACATTATGCCTTGATTGAGTGAACTATTAGATATGTTTAGTTTTAAATGCAGACATAAATAGATTTGATCTTTCCATGGTTTGAATTTCCTCCCATCAGCGTTCCCTTAATTATCCACAAGTGTTCCAAACCTTCATTAGCTAAATAGGATGCAGATGATGGTCATTAGTCTGGGCTATAAATCCTGCTGGCACATTCAATGGCTTTTCACTTGGCTAATTGAAATATTCAGTATTCATAGACTACAAGAAAACACTGTAATTTTATCATTTATTTGGGGGTATAATTTTTTTCCTTTGGCTGTTTGTGTTTTATATTAACACAATTAAAAAAAAAAAAACTGTGAATGCGTAGTTTGCCTGGAGAGGATACCGCTGTTTTCAGTGTATATCTATTAATACTAGTCTGCTAGTACATGAAGACCAAATGGAAATCTTACTTAATCTAGAAATCCTAGAACTGCCCAACTAAAATGACAGAAATCATCCACATAATTTGCATCTTTTGGAACTCATTAATTCATGTGTAAAAGACTTTGATATTGTCAGTAATATCAGTAGGTTTAAGCCATAACATTTGCCAATGAGTAAGAAATCACCCAGTATATCCGTGGGGTGCAAATTTCAGGTATCAAATGATCAAATGGAGATGCTTTATGCAGGCATCATTCCTTTAAATGACTCTTAGGTTTCAACTATATTTGACCATTTATCAAGACTAGCTTGTCTCATCTGGTGGTATTTGGCTGGGAGTGAAACACACACAGATACACACATATGTAAAGGAACAGCTAAGTTTTATAATAAAATTTCATAACATGGCCAACTCAGAGAGTCAGTTTCTGCATTCTTTAAATTTTACAATCTGATACTCCTCTTGCATCTGACTTTGTTCCAATTTAATCAAGTAACTGTCATATGTTTGCTGTTTTTCTAAATATAAATCTTAGGTATAGACCTTACATGATGGAAATTGGCTCAGTAGAGGTAGAATATATTTATTTATATTTCTTTTCCTAAACCTAATTTAGTGAGAATAAAACAACACTGTAATAACTCTCAGAGGTAAACTCTTCCTTAAAAAGAGTATAGAACATATGCAGTTTCTTTTCAGTGTTTCAATCCTTTGCAAAACATTCCCATCAATGAGAATTAGGAAAACAGCTTCCCTTCAGGTCTTTTTTTGTAGGCTGGACTGGATAAACCATCAATTACTGACTATCTGTGGGTCTGATTGAGGATTATTAGTGTCCTAATATGACATTTCTGGGTTGCTTTGCCTTTTTGCCCATTTGGAATAGTTCTACAAATTGTTGTCATGTTACTTAAGGAAGACATGCTTACGCAACTCTTTCTTCTAAGTTAGCCATTATTTAAGGTGCCTCAAAGTAAAATATAAGGGAATTTATAAGTTATGCTTTTGTGGATCACCTGTAGAACTCTTTCTACCTCTGTAGATAATCAAGAGATAGCTATATTATTTACTTAGAGAATGGAGAGAAGTTTTCAATATACTCAGTGATTTCCAAACAATGCCCATGATAAAATAATTTTCTTCATATTGGCCAGGGCTCTCATAAGCTAAAAGGTGATGAATGTGGGTTTCCTTATTTCTTAGTGAAGGCTTGAAGTCCAGTGATCCTTCTCAAGCTCACAAGGAGGTTTGTTAAGGAGAAGCAAGAATTATGTGCCTAGACTCCTAGATTTCTTTATCTGCCCAAAGACTCTATCATAAAAGTCAAGCAAACTTCTAAGCTGTATTAAGGAGTCATATTCAACCAGAGAAAATCAGCTACAGATAGGATCTGCTCTTGGCAAATTTATGTCAAAGGAAAGGGCTCTGTGGTAGAATCTGTAATGCGATGCACCAGTCTCCCTGTTGCTAGGAGCATTGCTGGCAGACAGAACCTCAGCTGTCAGCCCTCTAAGGAAATTGCCCTTGGCTGGGAATGGTCATGTTTACCAGGATCATGCCGCCTTCCCAGCGCAGCCCTTTTCTCTCGCCTGAGTGTGGGGCGACTCTACCCCAGCTTGCAAGCTCCCCATTTGGCAGGCTGAGCCTTTGTGGAGCTGGCCCACAGCCCAACATCTCCCTCTGCTCGCTGCTGCTTCCTTCACTTTCCTCCCACAGGGCGTCATCACAAGATCTAATTCTCATCTCAGACTCTGCTTTTTAGGCAACCTAACCTGTGTCCTGTGTCTCTGGATCTTTTACCATCACCGTGAATGTCCAATATACTCATGATCGAAATCCTCATGTCTCTCTGACCAAAATGTGCTTTTGGAATTATTAAATAAAATAAGCAAAGTAGGAAAAATCTACTTATAGGAAAGGATTTGATAAACTTATTCCTTATAAGGTGCAACAAACCAGTGAGCTGTAATACACACAACCTTCAGTTCCCCCTCTGTAGTGACTCTTACACTTGCTTTGCAGGTCTATCTGTTACGATTCTAAGCCTAATGCTAAAAACAGAGCTCTAATAAGTGAAATTTCAGGCATCAACATATAGCAGAACAAAAGTGGGGTCTCACATTTCTAAATCCATTTTTGGGAGATTGCTAAAACTGTCCCTGTGTAACACTGTTCACCCCACACCGGTCACCTCACTAATAGGGTTAGAGGTTAGTCCTCTAAAAAAAAAGTCATGGTGGTTTATTGTGCTGTGCTCCTGTGACAAAGGTAGCACCACACAAACTTTGGTGGAGGTGACTCATTGGGAGTTTCCTCTTTAGAAGAAAAATATTGATGCGATAATCAAGAAGGTCACAGCATGGGCAAGCCACCATGTTTTTAGAGTCTTTCATTTTCAGTAATTAAAGTAAACATGTTATTGGAAGGTTTTGAAAGTCTACCCAAAGTCATTCACAATAGCTGCAATTAGGAAACAGGAATGCCATTTAAACTCTTTCGAAGGAAACAGAATGGGACCAACCAAGCACATAAATAAAATACCCATAGAAAATTGCTGCGTTAAGGACACATGCCATCACTGACCCATGCCCTACCTCTTTCGTACTCATTCCAGGTATTTGGATTTCACTGTACGTTTGTCCTTTGGCTCAAGTGGATCTTTCCTACAAATGTAACATTTAGAGTTACTTGCTTTAACTTTTTTTCTGTTTTAGTGAAGCTAATTTCACCCATCTCTGACTCTCATTTCCCTTCCAAACATGTTTCACAGGTCACCTGAGACTGTTCTTGAAGGTTGAAAGGTACTGTTTAATTTCGAAGATCATTTTCCCTGGGGCTACAGCACTAATGTCTGAATCTTTAGACATGTTCCTTAATTTACTCTCCCCAGGGTGGTAGGGCTGGTTCATGTTGAGCTTACTTAAAAATGCAATTAGCCTCTCTTGAGTTGCCCCCATATGGAGTCTTCAGTAGCTGGAATTTGGGTCTTCCCTACCTTCTAACTCTCATTTAAAACAGAGAAGAAGACTTGGATTCTTGGTCTGCGAGAGAAAGTCTCACCACCAGATTTCTCTTTCCAGGAAAAATTTAGTTGTACTAGCCAGGGAATCAGGATCATTTCCATAAGTAGCTCCATTAAACTTTAGATCAGTGGTTCTCAACTAGGGGTAATTTTGCCCTCCAAGGATAATGTCTGGAGGCATTTTGCATTGTCATGACAGGTCAGTGGAGGTGCTATTGACATCTAATGAGTAGAGGCCAGTGATGGTATGAAGTATTCTACAATGCACAGTACAGTGAAGAATTATCCAGTCCAAAATGTTAATGTGCTGAGGTTGAGAAAACCTGGTTTAGACCAGTGAAATAGTACAGTCAAACAAAGGGGATAATAGAAAATAGGTATGTGCTAAATAGAGAGAGTATGGATTTCACTGCTATTTAGGGATGTTTTATCTTTCACCCTCAGCTTCACTTTGTAGTGCTATTACATGTGAGGCAGCTTTTTCAGCATCATATTTGCAAGCATAGTGTTTTGGTATAAGGACTGCAGTTTTGCCAGATGTTTGATTTTTTCTTTTGTACCCACTCAATGCATATTTGTTGGATACCTTCTTCATGGTAGGCACTGGATTTGGTAATAGGGATACTGCAATGACCAAGCCTCATTGGGTCTCTACCTCCTTGGACCAGAAATCTGATCATGAACATTGATGCCTCTCTTAAAGACATGGGGCTCATGTGTGCAAATGAGTAAATATGATGAAGAATATAAGGAAGGCATTTGATGGGAAGATTTTAAGTTGGGTTGCTCACTAGCATGTGCGGAGTGGTCTTATTCTTCAGCTTTTCTCCCCAGGTTGTTCATTATTGGCCTAACTCTTAAAGAGCCCAAGAATATCTTTCCTTATATCCCCAAGGAATACAGAAATGGCAGCAGCAAAGGACAAGACAGGATGGAACTTTCAGGACTATACCCAGTCCTTTTCAGTACCTGCTGCTGTGTGTGATTTAGGGTTGAGATTAGGTCTGTGGGAGAGATCAGGATAGGCAGGCTGAGTTGCCTGCCCTCTCTCTTCTCCAGCAACGATGGCTGCTTCTCTATGGGAGCCATTTTCTTCCTTTCCTTGGCAATTCTGCTATTACTTTTTTCTGTGAATTTCTCATCTCATCCTTCTTTTTGTCTTTTTCCTTTCCTCTTTTCTTCCACTGCCAAAACTCTTCCCATCTTTCCTTTTTCCCTTTCTAGTTAAATTTTCTTAATAGTATTTATTTCTTCCCTCACCAAAAAGTGAAAAACTAGAAAACTGCCAGGATGCTGTATTTAAAAATCATACTCAACCCAAACTTTGAACCGAATTTCTTTTTATTAAAGATTTTTTTAATGTATGCATATCTGTATCTGTATTTTTTTAACCTTATTACTATATGTTGTTTGGGCCAGAATGTGTTCTGATTCTGTTTCTTAATTTTTTCTAGTGCTTGTTCAAAAACAAAACAAAACTCTAGGTTATGTGGTCAATATTTTTATAGTATTATATGAGGAGAGAGTAGGAGAAAGTTTACGTACATTAGATCTTCCAGCCATACTAATGTTCTTATTTATCCTACATTTCTTTTGTCCCTATTCAACCAAAATAAAAGTACCAGTGTAAATACATTTGTGTATATATATCTATATAAATATTTACATAAGCATACAAATATTTTATGTTTATATCGTTATATGTATACACATACATAATGCATATACTTATATGTAGATAATGCACATATACAAAAGTGTCATATATATGCCTATACATACTAATAATACATATTTATATATATTGTATATATATATATATACACACACACAAGGATATTTATTGCAGCATAGTTTGTAATGGCAAACAAAACAAAAGAACCAAAACCTGAAAATTATTTGAATGTCCACCATAAAGAAAAGTATAAATAAATTATGCTCTATCCATATTATGAGATGTTATGCAGCTATTAAGAATGAGACCATCTAAATGTACTAAACGGAAAAGATGTTAACATACTCTTAAGTACCATACTATGATTTCAAGAAAGAAAGAAATTTCTGTATATACGTATACATTTGCATGAGAATTTGTAGAAGGATGAGCACAAATTTTTATTATTGATTACCTTAGAAGGTTAGGGTTAAAAGGATAATGACTTGTTAAGAATATATATTAGGTTTGTAATTAATGAAAAATAAAGTAGAAAGTTACACTGGAAAAAAATCTCAATAGCGTTTTTATGACTAACCACAGCTATGTATGACCCTTCATAAGATAGTCCAAAAGGAACACACTTGCATGTAAATCCCAATGCAGTCTTAAATGTCAAAGTGTCTTCTTGGTGACTGATTGGGCTAAGCAAATATACCCACAAATATATAAAAAGTCAATCATGGACGGAGTGTGTTAAAAAAAAAAAAAAGGGAAGATGAGCTAAGTCTTGGTACTGTTGGACTTTATATCGTTATATGTATACATACATAATGCATATACTTATATGTAGATAATGCGCATATACAAAGGTGTCATATATACCTATACATACTAATAATACATATTTATACATATGTATTTATATATACGGTACAAAAATCTCTTAAATAAGGAGAAACTCTATCACTTAGGTTTATAACAGGCATCATTTGAAAGATTTTTGGCATTTGACTCTCAAGCATTTTGAACATATATTTTCAAGGTAAAGAAAGACAGTATAACGTGCAGTTAGAAAGATGGGTTCTGAATCTGATTGTTTGGCTTTGATTCCTGACCTAAATACATCCAAGATATGTGATCTTTGGCAATTCCTTAACGTAACTGTGCTTCAGTTACCTTGTTTGTGAAATGGTGATAATTAAGAGTTCTACCTCACTGGATTATTCTTTGCCCATAATGAATGTTCCAACAAAGGATGACACATTTTAGAGTCCAGAGAAATCAGTGGTGTCATAGGTTGGAAACTAATGGAACAGGATTGATATCATTATACATGAACACCTCTAACGTGTTTCCCACCTTCCTGTTTTACAGACCACCATTTTCAGCACATTGGCCAATGAGAAGTCCTTATCTGACTGCAAAAAAGTAAGTCAGCCTCCAAAAATTTCCACATGCTGCCAGAGTAATAAAAGACTGCAGAGTTGGTGGCATTAAATTGAAAAGCTAGGATATCAGAGAAAAGATTTTGATAGATTATCATGCCCCTCTTTCTTCAGAGATGGAAATTTGAATGGTTCTCTTTAAGAATATGGGAATGTTGTTATGTTAATGATAGCATTTTGTTATTGAGAAGCACTGATTCCATAAATTTCTATTTTGTTATTGACAATCTATTCTGCAATATGATCATCAAGGGAGTCTGGAGCCTGTTATGCAGACTTTACTGCAGGCTTTTATATCTTTGTTTGCAAATTTAAGTCTAATAAGCCTAAACCTGTGCAATATAAAAAATGATTTTCCATTTTGAAAGCTGATCATATAGCATAAAAATCTGGTTTGGATTCACCACAGTCAAGTCTGAGACGTTGTCATGCTTTGCAAAATGGTTAGCCTCCCTTTCATCTGATGGAAGTCATCCTGGTAATAAATAATGTCTAAAGAGGGCCTGCATTAGCAGTCTGTCTAATTCTTGGCCTTTGCAGTCCAGGAGTCACTTTTCTCCACCTCTTTACTCTCAGGTTTAACTAGATGTTTTCCTTCTTGGGGAAAAGGGAATGATTTTCATAGTCCAAACTACTTGAATAAATTCTTTGACACTGTTTATTGATATGGAAAACCAGATACGTAAAGAGTTGACCTATGCATAATATGATAGTTATTTGACATTTCTTACAATTTTATACCATGACATAGTTTGCGGTGCTGTTTCTGTTTTTTAAATACATTTTTTTAATTGCAAAATATATCATATACACAGAAAAGTCACAAATTCAAAGTGCAGTTTAACAAGTAGTTATAGAGAAAATTTCAAAGTATGGCATGGGTTACAGTTCCACAATTTCAGATGTTTCCTTCTAATAGTTCTAATACATTGGAGACCAAAAAGATATATCAATATAATGATTCAGTAGTTGTAATTATTTGTTAAGTCCTGTCTTCTCTGTTACAACCCCGACTTCTCATTTGATCCTTCTCCCAATCTTCAGGGATATTTGGGCAATGATCATTCTAACTTCTTTATATTGAAAAGGGGTGTCAACATTATGGGGTAGGGGGATGCAACTGCTCGATGTTCTTGGAGAGACTGCCCTCTAGTTTTCAGGGCTTATCTGACATAGGAACAATATGGAGGTTTTAAATCTCTGAAAAATAAATTTAGTGAGTGGAACTTCATAAAACTTTATTAAAGTTTCAGATAGAGCCCTGGGCATTCTTTAAGGTTTTCAGGAATACTATTGGGTACAGCTTGGCGTACCATGGCAATTTGTGATTTCTAGCCTAAGCTTGCATAAGAATAACCTCAAAATAACCTCTTGACTCTACTTGAAATTTCATAGCCACTGAAACCTTATTTTGTAACATTTTCCCCCCTTTTGGTCAGGAAGACGTCAATACTGTGGTGCCAGGGCCAGGCTCATCCCTGGGAGTCATGTCCCACGTTGCCAGGGAGACTTACACCCCAGAAGTCATGTCCCACGTAGGAGGAGGGTATTGAGTTTATTTGCAGAGTTTGGTTTAGAGAGAGAGAGGGAGAGAGGCCACACCTGAGAAACAAAAGAGGTTCTCTGGAAGTGACTCTTCGACCTGATTGTAGGTAGACTTAGCTTCCCCATTACAGAAATAACTTTCATAAGAGCATGCCTCAAGATTGAGGGCTTGGCCTATTAACTTGGGTGTCCCCAATACTTGAGAGAATATCAGGAATTCCCCAGGTGGGGAAGTTTAATAGTTCCATATTTTGTCTCCAGTCCTGCTAGAGACTTGCAAATACTTTTTTTATTATTCTGTTCTACACACTCTGAAATGTATCAGGGCATTACATTAAAATATACAGAATTACAAGATCTCATTCTCATTTCAAGGCCCCATGTGTTTAGGTTGTTTAAATGAACTGGCATAACACGTTAAGTTAGATTGTATGCTAAAGAAAATTTGAATTTTGGACAAAATAAACATCTCTTCCTTTGGTCTCAAACAGAAGATGAAGTTTCAAAACACAGACAATATCCTCCTTTACCCTGTATTCTATTTTACCTTAGTCCTGAATGGATCAGCTTTGTTCATATCTCTAATTGAAGTCTGATCTCTTTTTCATCTTATTTAACAGTTGCTGTATGGAGTAATGCTGACTTTCAGAGCGGCAGAACCCTTACTCTGAGTTTTAGGTGTCACACAGGTACTCAAAGTTCCAGGGAAATAACAAGTTACACACATGGACTATGGCATCTCAGAATTTAGAAGTAACATGAAAACTCAGGAATAAATGTAACTGCTGTAAGAGCTTACAATTTAGGCCTTAATTTTCTAATAAATATTTTCTAAATAAATCATATATTTTTCCTTTTGTTTCTGGCTTATTTTGCTCAACATAATGGTTCATTTACCTTGTTGCATGCCTCTAGACTTCATTTTTTCCTGTAGCTGCACAATATTCCATCAGTAGGTATGCACACCACAGTTTGCCCTTCTGTTCCTCAGTCAGTATACCCTTTAGCCACCTCTATCTGTTGGCTGTTGTGAATAATGCCACTGTAAACATCAATGTGCAAATGTCTATTTGAGTCTCTGCTTTCAGTTCTTTCAAGTATATTCCTAATAATGGGATTGCCTAATCATATGGCTACCCTGTATCTAGCCTCCTGTGGATTGCTGCATTATCCTCCATACAGGCTGCACCATCCTGCTACACTACCAACACTATGTAGGTACAGATTTATTTAGAATCTGCAGATTTTGTTGAAATGTATCCGCATAGCATATATCCTATAAAAAATTTTTAAATCTTTGTTTCACAGTATCCTCACTTAGTTGCACAACCATCATCACTCTCAATTTCGACAATTTTCATTGCTCCAAAGAAAAAAATAATAGATAGATACACTGACATGAAAGAGAGAACCCCAAATACCCCATAACTCTTATCATCCCTAATTATTTACTCCTAGTATCATTGTGGTACTAGTGGTACTAGTGAGGTATTCCTGTTAAATTTAGTCCATAGCATGCAATAGCTAGTTTTTCCATATACTACTCTATTATTAACTCTTTGTACAAGTGTCATACCTTTGAAGCAATTCATGCAAGAACTTTTTTATATTTTTAGTTCTAATCAGTGAGATATATGACTTAATCAACCCCTTTCAATCATGTTCACATTCAGTATGGCATTATTACTTAATAATCCCACTAACAAACTACCATCACCTCTATGCATTCCCATATAAGTTCAATCTTGTTAGCAAGTCTGTACATATTAGGAAACTGTACTCCCCTCCTCACCCCGCTAGCTTCTGTCTATTTTTAAGTCCCTTATATTCTACATTTTAAGACTCTGAGTTTGTATGTCCTAGGGGACTCATATTAGTGAAATCATGCAGTATTTATTCCTTTTGTGTCTAGCTGATTTCACTCAGATTATGTCCTCAGGAGTCATCCATATTGTCATATGCTTCAGGACCTCATTCCTTATTACTGCTGCATAATATTCATTGTATGTATATACCACATTTTGCTTGTCCACTTGTCTGTTGATGGACGCTTGGATTGTTTCCATCTTTTGGCAATTATGAATAATGCTGCGATGAACATTGGCATGTGAATGTCTGTTTGTGTTACTGCTTTCAAATCTTCTGGATATGTATCAAGTAGTTTCTTCCACAGCGGCAGTACCATTATACATTCCCACCAGCAGTGAATAAGTATTCCAATTTTTCCCCGTTCTCTCCAACATTTGTAGTTTCCTGTTTAATGTCAGCCATTCATATAGGTGTGAGGTGATACCTCATTGTGGTTTTGGTTTGCATTTCCTTAATAGATAATGATGATGAACATCTTTTCTTGTGTTTTTAGCCATTTGTATTTCCTCTTCAGAAAGATGCCTATTTATATCTTTTGTCCATTTTATAATTGGGTTATTTGCTCTTTTGTTGTTGAGTTGTATGATTTCTTTATATGTACTGGATATTAAACCCTTATCAGATATATGGTCTCCAACTGTTTTCTCCCACTTAGTGGCTGCCTCTTCACCTTTTTTATAAAGTCCTTTGAGGCATAATAGCATTCAATTTTGAGAAGTTCTCATTTATTTGTTTTTTTCTTTCATTGATTGTGTTTTGGGTGTAAGATCTAAGAAGCGACCTCCTGTTACTAGGTCTTGCAGATGTTTCCCTATATTTCCTTCTAGGAGTTTTATGGTACTTATTTAGGTCTTTGATCCACTTTGAGTTAATTTTTGTGTAGGGGGTGAGGTAGGGGTCCTTTTTCATTCCTTTGGCCATGGATCTCCAGTTCTCGCATGCCCATTTATTGAAAAGACTATTCTGTCCCAGTTAAGTGAATTGGGGGGCCTTGTCAAAAATCAGCTGACTTGGGGGTCTATCTGGGTCTGGCTTATTTCACTCACTATCAATACTTATTGGTAAATATGTCTGTCTTTGTGCCCATACCATAGTATTTTGACCACTGTGGCTTTATAAGAAGCTTTAAAGTCAGGAAGTATAAGTCCTCCCACTTCGTTTTTCCCCTTTTAGGATGTTTTTGGCAATTTGAGGTCCCTTCCCTTCCAAACAAATTTGATATCTAGCTTTTCCAAGTCAGTAAATTAGGTTGTTGGAATTTTTATTGGTATTGCAGTGAACCTGTAGGTCAATTTGGGTAGAACTGACATCTTAGCAACATTTAACCTTCCTATCCATGAATATGGACTATCTTTCCACCTATTTTAGGTCTTTGGTTTAGCAAAGTTTTGTAGTTTTCTGTGTAGAGGTCCTTTACATTCTGGGTTAAATTTATTCCTAGATACTTGATTCTTTTAGTTGCTATTGTGAATGGAATGTTTTCCTTAATTTTCTCCTCAGGCCATTACTAGTGTATAGAAACATTACTGATTTTTGTGCATTAATGTTATATCCTGCAACTTTGCTCAAGTTGCTTTGTCATAGATTTCTCAGAATTTTCCAAATATAGGATCATGTCTTCTCCTAAGATTGAAAGTTATACTACTTCTTTTCTGAAATGGATGCCTTTTATTTCTTTTTCTTGCCTGATTGCTCTAGCTAGAACTTCTAGCATAATGTTGGATAAAAGTGGCAACAGTGGGCATCATCATCTCTTTCCTAATCTTGGGGAGAAGGCTTTCAGTCTCTCACCATTGAGTATGATACAGGCTGTGGTTTCTCATATATGCTCCTTATCATATTGAGGAAGATTCCTTCAATTCCTATCTTTTGAAGTGTGATTTTTTCCCTTTTGATTTGTTAATGTGTTGTATTACATTGATTGATTTTCTTATGTTAAACCACCCTTGCATGCCTGGAATGAACCCCACTTGGCTGTGGTATGTGATTCTTTTAATGTGCTTTTGGATTTGATTTGCAGGTATTTTGTTGAGAATTTTTGCATCTATATTCATTAGGGAGATTGTCCTGTAGTTTTCCTTTCTTGTAGTATCTTTATCTGGGTTTTGGTAGTAGAGTGATGTTAGTCTCATAAAAGGAGTTAGGTAGTGTTCCTTTTTCTTCAGTTTTTTTGAAGAATTTGATCAGGAATGATTAGTTCATTTTGGAATGTTTAGTGAAATTTCCCCCATGAAGCCATCTGACCCTGGGATTTTCTTTATAGGAAGGTTTTTTGATGACTAAATCTCTTTGTTTGTGATTGGTTTGTGGAGGTCTTCTATTTCTTCTTCATTTATTATTATTTTTTTGCATGGTCAGGCACTGAGAATCAAACCTGTATGGCAGGTAAGAACTCTCCCTGCTGAGCCACTGTGGCCCACCCTTCTATTTCTTCTTGAGTCAGTATTAATATTTTTCAAGGGAATTGTCCATTTCCTCTAAGTGGTCTAGTTTGTTGGCAGATAGTTGTTCCTAGTATCCTCTTATGAATTTTTTTTGTTTCTCCATGATCCATGGTAATGACTCCCCTCATTTCTGATTTTATTTATTTGCATCTTCTCTCTTTTTTCATTTGTCAGTCTAACTAAGGGTTTGACAATCTTGTTGATCTTCTTAAAGTACCAACTTTTGATTTTATTGATTCTCTCTCTTTTTTTTTTTTCCTCTCCAGTTCATTTATTTCTGCTTTAAACTTTGTTATTTCTTTTCTTTTAAGGTAGTTTTCTGTTCTTTCTCTAGCTTCTTCATTTGTTCAGTTAGGTTCTTGGTTTTAGCTCTTTCTTCCTTTTTAACGTATGCAAAATAATTTTCCCTCTCAGTACTACCTTTGCTACATCCATTAGATTTTGATAAATGTATTCTCATTTTCATCCATCTCCAGATATTTGCCAATTTCTGTTGCATTTTCTTCTTTGACCCATTAGTTGTTTAAGAGTGTGTTGTTAACCTCCATATATTTGTGAAAGTTCTGTTTCTACAGTGGTTATTGATTTCCAGCTTCTTTCCAATACAGTCAGAGAAAGTGCTTTGAATAATTTCCATCTTTAAAAATTTTTTGAGTTCTGTTTTGTGCCCCAGCGTATGATCGATCTGGAGAATGTTCCATGAGCACTAGAGATGAACGTATAATCTGGTGTTTGGAATGTAATAATATATGTTTGTCTGTTATGCCTAATTCATTTATCACATTGATTAGGTTCTCTGTTTCCCTATTGGTCCTCTGTCTGGTTGTTCTATCCATAGAAGAGAGTAGTGTATTAAAATCTCCCACTATTATTGTAGGAACATACATTACTACCTTCAGTTTTGCTAATGTTTGCCTCAGGTACTCTGGAATTCCTTGGTTGGGTGGATGAACATTTATGATTGTTATTTCTTCTTGGTGAATTGTCCATTTATTGATATGCAGTGTCCTTTCTAGACGTCTTTACATTTAAACTCTATTTTATCTGATGTTGGTATAGCTACCCCTGCTTTCTTTTGGTTACAGCTTTTGTGGGATATTTTTTCCCAGTCTTTCACTTTCAATCTGTTTGTATCCTTGGGTCTAAGATGACTTTTGTAGATAGCGTATAGATAGATCATACCTTTTAATCTTTTAATTAAAGAGTTTATTCCATTGGGCGGCTGCCGTGGCTCAATAGGCGGAGCTCCGACCTGCCGTGCTGGAGGTCTGGAGTTCGATCCCTGGTGCCTCCTGCCTATATGCAAATCTTAAAAAAAAAAGAGTTTATTCCATTAACTTTCAAAGTTATTACTGTAAGGGAAGGATTTGAATCGTCCATCTTATCCTTTGGTTTTTATTTGTCAAATATATTTTTCCCTCTCTCTCTCTTTTTATGCTTTAAATTACTCTAATATTCTTCAGTTCTGTGCCCTCCTCCAGACCTCTCTCTCCTGTCTTTTTTTTCAGCTGACAGAACTCCCTTTAGTATTTCTTGCAGGGTAGGTCTTTTGATATCATATTCTTTCAACATTTGTTTGTCTGAAAATTTAAAACTCTCCCTCACTTTTGAAGGACAGCTTTGCTGGATAAAGAATATGTAGCTGGCAATTTTTCGCTTTCAGAATCTTAAATATGTCGCACCACTGCCTTCTCATCTCCATGGTGCCCATTGAGTAGTCAGTGCTTTATTTTATGTGGCTTCCCTTGTATATGGTGAATCACTTTTCTTTTGCTGGTTTCGGGACTTTCTCCTCTTCAACATTTGACAATCTGATTAGTATGTGGTTTAGAGTGAGTCTATTTGAATATATTCTATTTGGAGTTAGTTGGGCTTTTTTTTTTTTTTTTTTTTTAAATTTTGCATATGGGCAGGAGGCACCAGGGATCGAACTCCAGACCTCCAGCACGGCAGGTCGGAGCTCTGCCTGCTGAGCCACGGCAGCTGCCCTAGTTGGGCTTTTTTGATATGCCTGTGTATGTCTTTTATAAGGGTTGGAAAGTTTTCCCCAATTATCTCTTCAAATACTTCTCCTACCCCTTTACTCTTCTCTTCTCCTTTTGGGACACCAATGAGTCTTATATTTGTGCACTTCATTTTGTCCATCATTTCCCTGAGCTCTAATTCAATTTTTTCCATTTTTTTCACCATTTGTTCTTTCATGCATCCACATTCAATTACCCTGTCCTCTAGTTCACTTATTCTTTCTTCTGCCTTTTCAAATCTGCTGGGTTGTGTGTCTCTAGTATATTTTTTATTTGATCTACAGTACCTTTCATTTACATAAGATCTATTTTTCTATTTACTATTTCAAATTCTTCTTTAGGCTTTTCTAGTGTCTTCTTGATATCCTTTATGTCTTTAGCCAACCCATTAAGTTATTTTGGAAGTTGATCTCCCTTGCTCACCTAAGATTTTATAGTTGCTTGGGTTTGCATTGGAGGCATGCTTTGGCACTTGATCTATCAGTAATTCCCAATCAGACCAAGGCCAAGATCTCCTGTGGGAGATGCAAGTCTGTTTGAATATCTGTAGAAGATTTGACTGAAGTGCAGTTTACTAGCATGCACTTTCCCTGTCTTCCCAGCAGGTGATGCTCTTGGGCCACCTCTTCCCACTTTTCGCTGACTGCAGCAGCCTTCTGGGTGGGATTGAAACCAGGTGAAACTCCAGACACTGTAACAGGTTTCCATCTGTGCTGGAAGGCATGATGGGTCTGGTGATTCGCAGGCTTCTGAGTGGAATAACTTCAGGCTGTGGGACTGAGAGTTTCACCTTCCCCAGCCCTCAGCCAGCTCAGAAGTGCCCTGCTATTCATTGGCCCACAAGATCTTGGTCTGCTTGCCTCTGGGGTGGGGGAAGACCTCTTGGTGCTTTTGTATGGCTTTCTCTCTTGTCCCCACCTCTCTGCCCATGCACACCATGGAGAAAGGATACAGGCAGAAGAACAAAGAGTGTCTCTCTTACCTGCTAACTGTCAGATTGGCTCTGTTCTGCTCTGCACCCCTCTCCTCCTGAGGAATAGGCCTCCCAGTCTTCCCCCAAACCAGGCGCCCGCAGCAGTCTGCCTCAGGGTTGGAAGGTCAGCACTGCACACCGCAGCAGGGGCTCTGGGTGTGGTTAAGATAAATCTATTGGTTCCTGAGTTCCCACAAGGGAGCTCCTGGCTGCAGGACTGAGAGATGACTCCCCAACTGGTTGCAGAGATGGGTGCACATTGCAGCTAGCCCCAGAGGTGGTCACAATTAAATACACTTGCCCTGTACTTTCAGTTATAATTTCTTCGCTTTTTCATGCAGGCATTCCCTATATAATATAGAATCCCTCTCTGATTGTACACTGGAACTGCTGTCCCAGTCATTTTCTGACTTTTTCTAATTATTCCACGGTGGAGAAGTTAGCTCTGCCTCTCCTGTTCTGCCGTCTTCTTGGAAATCACTCTCTGGTGTTTTCTGAAGCACGTGGCAGAACGGAGCACCCAGCCTTCAAAACACCATCCTCTCGTGCTTCTTTCCCTTCTGTGTGCCGTGGCTGCTCCTCATTTATGGAAGTGGAGCCTTGGAGGCTGGTTACCTGTGTGGCTCATACAGGCTTTCTGTCTGTTTCTGTTTTTAATATTGCTTGATATGAAGGAAGTAGCAGGGATATTTAACTTGCAAGGTGGTATGAGGGCTGTCTGCTCTAAATGCTCCCCATTTTATTATTTTGATAGTTATTGATTGCAATTAAATCTCCATCCTGATTGAGTTCTTCTGGGTTTGTCTTGTTCTGTGCATTGAGTCATGGGCTCACTGAGAACAAGGACCTTATACTCTTAGTATTTTAGCTCTTATAGAGGGAAGGCATTTTATGGGCTCTCTTTCTCACCTTTCTGCCAGGGGGGTACTGCCATCTATAGCACTCATAGATGGACTTCCAGCCCCTATCTGAATATTCCCTTTACTCAATGAACCTGAATTCCCTAGTGTGACACTTGAATATTAGAAAGTTCTTCATTCTACTGAGCCAATATCTACTTCCTTTTTTTTTCTGCCTAGGTAGAATAGTACTATTCTCTCTTCCACAAGAGAATTATTTAAATATGAAGCCAGTTAACATGCTTTCTTCTGAATCTCCTCCCCATTCTACCCCCCAGGCTAATGATTTACCTTCATTATTCCTAATAGAACATTCATATGACTTAATTTCTAGAAGCCTGGACTGTTGGGAGCTGAACTGTCTGGTTGTGAAGGCTGATTCTGCTGATTGCTTGGTTATATAACTTATCTGTACCTCACACTTATCATCTGTAAAATGGGGATAATAATTGAACGTACTTCATAGGGTGGATGAGTTAATACACATAAAGTACTTAAGATAGTGACTAAACATGGTAAGTTCTATACTAGCTGCTATTATAATTGTTTCTAGACTAGGTTAGTATTCTCTCTCTTTTTAAAAAAAATTTGGCATAGACTTTTTCATCAGTGGCAAGAATTGTGTATCATTCTCCAGATGTGGTCTGATTGGCATAAAGCACTGTGGGATTTCTCATGCTTCATTCAACAAACTTTGTTTATATACTCAGTGGGTGCCAGGTATGATGTGAGACATGGACTGAAATGGAAGAGAAGACTATGTTGAGTACAGAGCTATTCCTGTACTCATGCAATGTAAGATGGCATCGGTTCCTGCTTATAAGTGATGTCCTTCTATTGTCCATGTGAAGTTTGAAGTCCCTGCACATGCCCTTAAGACATTTTTCACATGTCTTAAAACATGTGCTGCTGTTAAAACATGGTTCTCTTTTATGTTTATGTAAATGATTCTTTGAGTATGAATGTATGACATTTAATTATTCCTATTCAATTTTTCTCTTTGCTCAATCAAAGTAATTTATGAACCCAGTTCTGTTATCCCACTTATTAATGACCTCACCCAGTCCTGTGTCACACACAAATTAGAGTAGCATTGTCTTTATGACTTCACTTTCATTCGTTCATTCATCATCCAGTCAGGTCACAAGTGTTCATTGAGCACTGGCTAAATGAACGCACCAGAATAAAATAGTGAGCAAGTCAGACATGAACTCTACCCTCATAGAACTTATAGTCATTAAACAAGTAGTTAACAAAATTGTGATGGATTATCACAAAGTAAATATATTTACTTTGGGGGTTTATGGGATCAAATACCAGGAGAACCTACCTGAAGGGTCAGAGAAAACTTCCTCAAAGAAGTGACCTTCATTCAGAGCCAAAGAATGAATGAGATTTTTCCACATGAAAACAAGACAGAGGCAGAAGAACCACAGAAGTGAATATCTGTAGATGAGAGATGGAGAACTATATAAAGTTCAGAGTGTCTGGAAAATTATACCTTGAAATGGATAGCAGTGAAAAGTAAGAAAAAAAGAAGCCTGTGCTGAATCATGGAGAGCCTTGTAAAACTATATTAAGAATTTATATTTATTCTAAGGGTAATGAGAAATTTTTAAATAACTTTGAACTAGGGAGGGTAGGTGTGTGTGAAATGATAGGATTTTTATTTCAAGATCACTTGGCTGCAGAAAGATAAAGGGAACAAGATTTTAGACATGAAGCCTGTGTGTAAGTCTATTTCAATAATCCAGGCACAATAAGGTAGTGGCCAGGATCAGAATAAAATGGCAGTGGGAATCAAGAAATATTGGGGTAATAAAATCATCAGGATATATAATAGTTTGGATAAGCAGGAGGGGAAATAACTAAGTATGATTCCCAGATTTCTGGCATGGACAACTGACAGTATAAGGGTGTCATTTTCTGAGATAGGGACCACTAGCACAGGACCAGGTCCCAAACCTGGAGAATTTGAGTTTGGATTGGTCCATGTCAAATACCACCCAGTTCGTGGCTGAATATATAGATTTATAATTCAGTAAAACATTCTGGGCAGAAGATTTGGATATGGGATTACTATGCATATAGAGAATGATTCTAAAAGTGGGAATGAATGAGATTGCCCGAGAACGGTGTGTAGAATGAAAAGGAGGAGGTTTTACAAGAATCTTGAGGAGTGTCAATGTGAAAGATTTGAGAGAAGTTTATGTACCTGTGAAGGAATCTGAGAAGACAAAACCATAAAGATTATCTGAAATGAGAATGTGATGTCACAGATGTCAAATCAATAAATGAGGGACAGTCATTAGCATCAAAACTGTTGCTGACACGTTAAGCAAAATAAAGTCTGAAAACTATCCATTGGCTTTATCAACACTGTAGAATTCTTATTGGCTTTAGTGAAATCAAATAGATGAGGGTAGGGGTCAGATTGTGTGGGTTTAGAATGGACTGTAAGGAGGAAATGGAGAGGTAAAATCATCTTCTTTTAGAGGAGTTTGTTGCAGAAGGAAGGAGAGAGATAAATAATAGGAGGAAGGGTATGGGATTGAGGGAGGATCACTTTTCAAAAATTTTTTATTTATAAAACAAAATATAAACCCAAACATTCTTAACATGCAAACATTCCATGCATTGTATACAATCAAGGCCTCACAATATCATCACATAGTTGTATATTCATCACCATGATCATTCTTTAGAACACTTACCTCACTCCAGCAAAAGAAATAAAAAGAAAAAACAACTCATACATATCATATCTGTTACTTCTCCCTTTCATTGACCACTAATCTTTCCATCTACCCAATGTATTTTAACCTTTGTTCCCCCTAATTTTTGTTTTTTTGTCCATATTTTTTACTCATTTGTCCATAACCATAAAAAAGGACTATCAGACACAAGATTTTCACAATTGCACAGTCATATTGTAAATGTTATATCTTTGTACAATCATCTTCAAGAAACAAGGCTACCAGAACACAGTTCTATAGTTTCAGGTACTTCCCTTAAGCCACTCAAATACAGGAGGATCGCTTTTAAAGTGGCATAGATTTGTACATGTTTAAATGCTGCTAGAAAGATGACAATGGAAAAGGGAGGGTAAGGAACCAAGGAGGGACAGGGGAGAATCCTTTGAGTAAGGTCCTTGAGAAGGTTGAAGACTTTGGGTATTAACGTACAGAAAAATATAAAGGGATGGAGGGGACATCTCTTGCTCTGTAATAAGAGGGAGGGAAGAATGGACGGAATTCATGTGGTTAAGAGTTATGGCCATGAAGAAGTCAAAATGGTCATGCCATGAGCTGTCTCTGGTCACTTCATCTTCTTTTCCGTTTTTCTTTTGGAAGTGGGATGATTATACAACCACTTTGAGTTTACATAACACCATTATTCATTCAGGAGGTAGAATATTTGAAAAAAGAATGGTATAAATTTACATAAATGTTATCCTTTTTCAATTTCATATACAGAAATCAAGAGGAACTTTCGTAGATGTATTTTAATATCAGGATATACTATTTCTACAGCATTTACTTAATCTTCCTGATATTCCTCAATAGTATTTTGCATAGATGATACTATTTATGAGATTAGTGGAGCAATCTTGTCTGTTCAAATGGAGTTTATTTTAGAAAAATCACTGTCAAATCTACATCCCAAGTAGTGAAATCTCCTCTGACTTATAGGTCTGCGCCTCTAACTGCCTTGAGGCATCTTCCACATTGCTATCTAAGTGTCTCCAAACTCCACATACCCTTTCCTGTTTTGAATGTTCTCCTCTTGCATTCACCCTCTCAGTCACTGGCTTCACTATTCCAAGCTAGAAATCTCAGACGTCACTCTAGATTCCTCCCTTTCCTTCTTTTCCCTACATCCAACTAGTTGTCATATTCTATAAATTCCGTGTTTGAAGTGTCCCTGAAATTTCGTCATCATTTTTTCCTTTACCTTCTCATCTCTCCTAAGGAATGTGGCTCCCAGCTCTCCTGGATACCAGTTTTCCTACTCTCCATTCCATTTCTCAAAATGCTACTGGAATTACTTTTCAAAAAAAATAGCTACCCTACCAAAATCAAATGAACAGACTGTTCATGTCAAACCCTTCCTCAAAAACATCTAATGGATCTCAATTTTGTTGAAAATAAATCCCAGCTGCTCTGCATAACTTGTGAGGTCTTCCCCATGATGACTTCAGCTCCTGTTATCTCATTCTGTATTGTAGTCTGGAGGCCTCAAGGACACTGTTCCTGAATGTGAAACTTCGATAATCTTGTGCCTTTGCACAGACTGCGCCCTCAACCTGGAATGCTCTCTTTTCTCTCTTGTCTGCCTGGAAAACTTTTACTCTTCCATGGAAAGACCCCTCACATTGTTCTGTCCTTTTCCAAAGACTTTCTTGATCTCCACAAGAGAGATTAGTGGTTTTTGTCTCCTGGATTCATAAAATTTTGTACTTACTCCTACTGTAAACAGCTAACAACCACCACACAACAGTGACATCACCATAAAGATAAGACTTATCAAATGCCTTTTTGTGTTCCCTGCCTGGTGAGAAGTGCTTTGCATGGATTTCTCATTAAATTCTCATACCAATCCTCTTAGGTAGGTAATATTATTATTTTCATTTCATAGATAAAGAAATCAACATCCTGAAATCTCTTGATCATTTCTTCCTTTGCTTTCTGTCCTCCCTTTGGAATGTTGCTTCCTGCTCTCCCTGATAAGAACTAGATGTTGGCGGCAGGACCTCGGTCCAGGCTGTTTGACTCCAGAAACCTGGCTTTTAGTGTTTTGCTACTTCCAATTCCCATTATTTATGGATTATAAATGCTTATTTATGTATCTAGCTTTCCCCCCAAACCATCAGTTCTTGGAGAGGAAGACAATGACTGATTCTATTAGAAATATAGAACAATATGTTACAAGTAGTAAAAACTCAGTAAAGGTTTATTCAATGAATGGATTTGTTATATCATGACTTTCACTTAGTGTGAGATCACTCTGGGACCATTTTTTGGTTCTAAACAGCCGGTCTTTTTTTTCCTTTTCATAAGAATTGAGAAAATAATATTTACATTCAGCATTTAAACGTGAAGATCATCTTTGCACTGAAATACAGCATTCATTGGACAGTTGGGGTGGGCAATTGAAGTGTTTAGTGTAGCTGAAGATTCCAAATCCTCAAGGCCTGTCTCTTAAATAGCACCTCAGAGAGCCATAAGAACCGCTGTTCACATTTTCAGCCACAACCAGTTCATGCCTTAATGTGGAAAACCTAGAAACATCTAGGGGAGATAAAAGAATTCTATCATTCATTAATGATTATTTATTGTGTGCCTCCTATTGCAAGACAGTTGTTATTGTTAACATGTTATCAAGGAAAAACTAATGTACTGAGACATGAAATGACTTCCTCCAGGGCACATATGAAGCTCAAGTCAGCCTAATTCATATCTTCTGATTTTTCCCTTCTATAACCTCTTCATTATACATGGTTTCACTGAAAGTTGGTATTTGGGGGATGTGCATCAGAGAATGGGCTAATGACTCTCTTCAAATATGCTGTACAGCATGCCATGCCACCATTTTTATGTTCATTGACTTTTATATCTTTATATCTTGATACTTTTACATCAGCTGCTCTCACTGAAGGATATTTGGATGCAGCTATTTTGACTCACAGTTTTTAGGCAGGGGCGTTCTGACACAGCGCCGTTGAACTTGCAGTGTTTTATTTGATGGTAATGTGCAAAACAGATCTCCTCATCCCTACTTAGAGGCTTGCTGTGTCCCTGACTCTCACCCCATCCCTGACCCCTACTCCTGGGGCACAGATCAGAGGTGAGCTAGGAGTCATGGATGGATGAGTTGATGGATGGGCTAAGGGTCAGGGATAAGATGGATCCCAGGGATGGGTTAAGAGTCAGGGATGTCTGTTTCACAGATTCCTTGCAAATGAAAACACAGCAATTTTCTAGTTTGGCATCAAATGCCCTGCTTCTCCCTGTTCTAACTTCCATGTGGTAACCTGGAATCCCTTTCCCAAATCCCTGCTATAGTTGTAGAAATATGATCCTCAGGTTGGGGTTAATTTTTTTTTATTTGACTACCATTTTGATGGTTTATGATGGATTTGGGGAGGGGTCTCTGTGTCTCTCTCTTTCTGTATATCTTGCCTTGCTTTCTCTCTCCCTGAACATTTCTGTCTTACCCCATATAAATGACAAATTAAAAAAAAATAGGATATTTAGAAAACATATTCTTATCATATAAAAAAATATATTGGTCTTTGTTTCAGATTATGTAGAAACCCAAAGGAAATCCATCCATTGGTAGCAATAGCTTAGAGTTTTGTTAGCTCCTGTGGTATTATCTGTGGCTGAGTTGGTTGTGCTGTCTCTTCCTTCAGAACCCAGGCTTTGCCGTGGGCTTTCCCAACATCAACAATAGCATGTGAGTAGGCAGAGGATATGGTCATGGCAGCTCTTGGCCCAGAGGATGACATTTTTTTTTTAGGTGCATGGTCTGGGAATCGAACCCGGGTCTCCCGCATGGAAGGCGAGCATTCTACCAGGGATGACATTTTTGATTTTTAAAATCTTATTTGTTTATTGAAGTTTTTATTTTTAATAGACACAGGTAATGTTTCACTCATTTGTACTTGCCCTTCAGGCGTAGGTGATGTAGACTCTAATGGGCCATTAGAAGAGTCATGCTTTTTGTCAAAGTTGATGAAGCAATCTCTGGGTAAACACAGCCCACGCTAGTAATACCAGTGGTTAGGATGTTTACTCACAGTTGGTTCTTCTGCCTTTTAAACTATAATGTATCTGGTTTCCTCTTTTAAATGCCAAGACTCAATGTCTACGTGGGGTTCAGTGACCTCCGCAAGGCTGGCTGGGCAGATTCCCATGACTCCCAGCCTCTTGGCAGAATTTCTGGTCTGGGCAGCTTCTTCCCATGCCCTGAAAAAGGACACAGCAACTAAGTCAACCCAGTCGACCTCAAGAAAATTCCGGTTCTCCTCCAGAGTGACAGAATCCCACAGTGAAGGGTATCATTTCAAGTCAATTTAAATGCTGTTTACTTTTAAAATAGATTTTTCGGAAGCAATGAAGGTTCATTTTTGGAAGAGTGCTGTTTTGCTGACTTGCTGTAAGGCTCTCTTCTCGAGCAAGCATGATGTATACACATTTGTAAAGTTCCTGTCCTTTTTTCAAATGTGCCACAACAGGCTGCTCATTTATGGGAAGGAAAGTTGCATCACTATTGAACAAAGGGGAGACTACAGCCCTCCTTCCCTCCCTACTTTCCACCCCTCTTTCCCTTTCTCCATCTCCTCCAGCAAGGGAAGAGCTCTTGTCACTCATTTGCAATGTTTGGGATAAGGATTGTGGGTTGTGGATTCTCTGTGCTTTCCTTTTCCATTCTTATTGGCTGTTTTGGGTTTTTGTTTTTGAATTTTTCCATACTCTCCTGAGAGGCATATGGTACAGGGATTAAGAATTTAGGCTTTTAACTAGGCTCCTGTGATTGTAATTGCAGCCCCACCACCCAGGAGCTCTACAATTTTGCAGAAGTTATTTAGTCTCTCTGTGCCTAACTGGCCTCATCTATAAACTGAAACTAAAGTGGTATTAGCTTATAGAATTGTTGTAAGGATTGAATATGTGGATCCATGCAAAATTTTTAGAACAGTGGCTTGGCAAGTGTTGGTTGTTCCACCCCTGTATTTGCAGACAATAACTGAAGCCTTGGTAGTGTTGAGTCTGACTATTTTTTTGCTCTCAAAGAGCAATGATACCAAGCCAAGTGCATTAATAGACTTATATCCATTGATATCAATAGGTATTGCTATTGATATGATATCTGTTAGTATTATATTAAATTGACATTGATCTGCTATCAATAGACATCAACCTTCAGAAAAAAGTAAACTGTATTATACTGGTGAAATACATTTGTATGGGCTTCTAATTCTTAATAATTGGAGTACACTTTAGTTCAGTTTTGTTACAGATTCCAGCTCTGTAGAAGCAAAGCATTTCTTGGCAAGTGAAGAATAAAACATTCCTAAATAGTACAATGAATACACTTTTATTTATCTCTAGGACCTGAAACCATTTTGAGCACACAGTAGATATTTAATAATGCTTTTTAATTCACAAGCTTGGGATAATACTATTCCTCCAAAAGCTTCCAGAAGAGGGCCTGAATTAGAGAAAAAAAGAAAGGGAACGGGTCCCTTCTGTATGCCTTCTTATACCAGCACCTAGAAAATCCACAGGTAGATAAAAATACTTATATATCTGCTTAGAGTCATAGAATAAAATACAGACTATCTCTCAAGGAAAAAGTATAATAATTTTTATTGAGGTATAATATACATAGAGTAAAATGCAGTGATCTGACGTTTACAGTTTGGTTTGATAAATTTTTAGGATTTAGCAATGGCACAACATCTTTAGCATTGCCTGGTTCCTTCTGGGGTGTGGACATTTTTGTGATCATGTCTTAATGCTAACCACATCACTGTCACTGCCAAAGCATGCCCATTATTCCCCGCCAGCAGCTGCTATAATTGTCACTGTCACTTCAGAATAAACAGCACATTTAGATCCATGGATTGTATAATACAGTCATTGTCTCCAGCAGTAACATTGCTAATAGAAAGGAAGGTAGTTAAAGGCAAATGTCATGAAATATGTTGCTCTGATCCCCTTTGAGCTGTAATTATCATAGCTGCATCTGCATGAATATGACTTTCAAGAATATAACCTTTGGAGTCTGTGGTTCATGCATAATTTCCCATGTAATACACATTTTAGGAACTGTTTGAAACAGTAATAATTAGGAATCTTTCCCCAATTGAAAAAAATTATTTTGAGCTCCAAATAAAAACATGGATTAAATCACAGTGCTTCCAGACTACCAAAATACTTTAAAAGGGCAGCAGAAATAAAGGGATGGTTCTCTATAGCCAATGTGGTCTAATCTTGAAAATTATACATGCAAAAGGGTATTCAATAAGCATGCCATTTATATTTTTTCTAATTTATTTTTTGGTGGGCAAATGCCACAAACTATACTGTGTTCAGCTACATAATCATCACTTTGATTGCACCCATTTCCTTTTCAAGTGCTAAAGGTATTGTGGTGAACAGCTGCCTACAAATTGTGTGTTTCTTGTAATGCTAGACAGTTTTGGCTTTGTCTGCTATATTATTGAGTTTCAGGGTACTATAATAACTTTCCTTTGTTACCTATTTTCCTTTCAGATTTTTCAAAATCTTACATATCAAGACTAGGCTTTAATTATTTAAATACACACACACATTTAACTTGCAAAATGTGTTCTGGAGGACAACTGAGATTTGTATCTTTTGTTTTCTTAGTTGACAGCAAAGTGGGCTAGATGTGGAAAGAAACAAAAAAATTTTTTAAATGAACTGCTGAGAAGAATGAAGAAGAGTTCATGTAAATTGGATCTCTGCTCTGGCTTGCAACTCTTTTTATGAAAGTGGAGTAGTCAGAGTACTTAATTTACCTCAATTAAGAATTATCACTCTTGTTATTGTTGTTCAAAATGGGACTAAGTTACTCTATAATTGAGTTAATTGCAACCTCTAATTTAGCAGCTTACTCTATCCTTTTCCTTTTGTTTACATAAATGACCTGCATAGGGCAAAGCAAGCCCTCCTCCGTCTCTCCTCCCATGTTGATTTTCTTTATTACCTTAATTCTACACTTTGATGATTGCTATAATCTTTTGAAGTAATTCCTCAAGCCAGCCACTAAATAAGACATCTGTGGGAACAGTGATGTCAGAGTTGCTCCTTTAACAAGCTAATGTGGTGGCTGCTTTATGGATTGGAAACTGGCACAGGCTGGGCACCTGCAGCTGTGAACTTTCCGGCTGGCTCAGGCCCTTAGAAACTCGAGCAAGACATACCATGCTCAGTTTCTCCCTTTACAAAGAGAGGAGTTATACTTTGGTCATTTCCAGCTCTAAAACTATAGCTTTCATCACTTGCTATGACGAAAATAGTGGTGATACTAGTAATTCAGTGAACAATGCATATTGAGCTATTATGTGCAAGGCACAGCTCACATCAGTGAATGAAAAAAAAAGTCCCTGTCATCTTGGAACTATTTTAGTGGTGGGAGGCATAGAAAATAAACACACAAAATAAAAATAATTATGTAGTGTCTTAGAATGTCATCTGAAAAAAATAGAGTAAGGGGAGTTGGAGGTTCTTGGGGGAAGGGCCAGTGGCACTGTTAAATGTGATGGTCAAGGTATCATTTGGACGAAGAAGAGGCAAGGAGTTAGTCACTTGAGTATCTAGGGGAAGGGCATTCTAGGCAGAGGGAACAGCCAGTGCGGGGCATTGGTGCATACGAAGACAAGTAAGGAGTTCACTGTGGCTGGAGTGCATAAAAATCATAAAGGCTAAAAAAAAAAAAAAAATCATGAAGGCTAATATTTATTGAGGGTATATTATGTGCCAGTAATTGTTATAAATCCTCTACAGGATTAGTTCATTTGCACAACAGTATCATTAGGGTAGGTTCTCTTAATATCTCCATTTACCACATAATGAAATGGAAGCACAGAGAGGTTAAGTAACTTGTCCAAGGTCACCCAGTAGTAAGATGTAGACTGCTGCCCAGATTTAAATCCTGATAGTCTGACTTCAGAGCTCAAGTTACTTCCTTATCTCTTTATAAAAAATACAGATAGGTGCTAAAGTGGTTTTCATCTATGGTTTGCAGCATTCCTGGTCAATGTGAGTTCTGCGTTAATTTGTTGAAACAGATCATTAGTAAATAATAATTAATATTAATTACTCATTCATTTATAAATATGTACTGTGTGCCTGGGCAAGGAACTGAATCAGGCACTAGGTCTGGTAGAATATTCCTCAGACTATTTTTTTTTTCCTTTCACTCAGATGAATTGAAGGGAGTCTTGGGAAATGGAACTGGCTTTTTGGAAACCAAATATCCAGCTTACAGGCTGAATCTGGGGAAAGTGTTGAGGGCTAAGTTTTGCCTGTGGTGATAGCATTTTATTTAACTAGGTCATGCATTTCACATGGAATTTTTAACCATCAGCTTTCCTCTGGGATGAAGAGGCAGTGTAGGCAGTACTCGAGAGGGCAGGGTGCTGTGATGCTGAAGATGACTTAGCCATGCCCAGAAGGGACTTTTTACTTTGGCATCCAGGAAATGGAGCTAGAAATACTTGTTCTTTTTCAGAAGGGTTTGGTGTAAATCTATCCACACGGGAGACACCTAAGCTGTGGGAAATTGAACTCTGTGCAGTGTAGTTGCAAATGGCATAAACCCGTTCATTTTTGATTTATACAAAAAAGACCAACATAATTGAAAAAGGCAGGAATAGCTGACTTCAGACATGACTGGATCTAGTTTCCTGACGTATGGCATTAGGAATCGCTGTTTCTCTTTGTCTGCATTACTTGGTTATGCTTTCCTCAACTTTGTTTTGTTTTTTTTTTCCATCAGGCTTTTCCCCATGAAGTATGAAATTCCTACTGACTATCCAGCCTTAAATCTTAGCTTGGAAGAGGACCTTATCTTCCCTACAGTTCAAAGGAAAATCCCCAAATTGACCCTTATTGGCCTGGTTAGACATGTAACCACCAAGGATAAATCCCAGTATCTGAGGAGCTGGGATATGTTGATTGACCAGACCTGGGTTATATGTTTCCCTCTGGAGCTGGGGCTCGGAGAATGCCACCCAGACCTCTGGACTGAGTGGGGAGTGCTGGTTCTCCACAGAGCAATCCAGGTAGATGAACAGGCAAAAGCAATCTATGTCCACTACTTCCTCTACTACATCTTGCAATTCCTACTCCTTTCCTCATATTTTTTCATGGCTATTGACTTTTTTTTTTAATGCTCGAATCACACAGTTTGTTATAGCAATTTAAAGCACACAACCAGAAGCAAGTGGAAAGAGATGGGGTAAGTTTTACCACCCTTAGGATTGGGTGCAAATGGTGGAATCCTTAGTCTCACAGTGTTCATCTGTGCCATCTCTCCTGCTGCTGCATCAGCACTCTCCACCGGGGGATTTGGTTATGAGGACAGACTGAAGTTTGGAAAGGAGGTCCACAGACCAAAGGGAACTGGAGCCAAAGACACCCACTTGCTGTATCTAAGAGATGCAAGGAAAGTACACCTGGCCATAGCTGTAGCTTGCCAGTTAATCTGCCAATTGCTTATGAGTATCTCAGCATTTCTTAGGTAGATCATGTGGGTCCAGAATAGGACCATTTTTGGCTGGTATAGGTGTGACAAGGTGTTCAACTCAGAGATGCCATGATTGTGATTTGGTCTTTCCACCGATAAGTAAGACTCTTGTTCATTCTATCACACATTCCATTTAGATTATCTAGCTTTAACACATTTTTAGGTTGCTAGCTTACTTAGTATCTATATTTAATGAACTCTGCCTATGTCTCACAAGCTGCTTTTACTCATTATCTGTCCTTAATATATCCTATGAGTTCCATCCATCTCATTCTTGTTCTTTATAGAAGAATTGCATTTTCTCAAAGAACGCAGCAAGCTCTCATTGCAGTACTCAGTCTTTGAACATTTCCCTCTATCTATCCAGTTAAATGTACTGACATTACTTGTAATGTCTTCAGGTTATTTGATTCTTCTCACTTTGTCTTTTCTCAGTTTCATCTAGTTTTGGACATTTTGAAAAGACAACTGGGCTGTTTTGTGCAGATTCCTAAAATAAACTTAATTCTCTACAACACTCTTCCATTTGATATAGACATATAGTCTGTGAAATATATCTCTTCCTGCATTATATTCCAGGAAATTAATGCTTTTAAAATACATTTTTGCCTAATCATAATACTTTTAGAAACTTTCCTATTGGTAGGTGATGAGAAAAGCATTATTCTCCCCTATTTCTCCCTGCCCCCCCGTCCCGTTTCTTATATAGATTATATATTATATATTTAAACACAAACCTTGTTAGATATTGTTTTGTATGGCCACTGACTTTTAATCCTTATCTTTTCTCTCATGTTCTTACTTCTTTCACTTTGTAAGGCAAGGATCTATAAACATGACAAAATTCACAGGTGATGTTGGGAATGAGAAGGTGGGAAACAATCTATAAAGAAAAAATTTGCAATATTTTATAGAGCTTTATGTGTGTCATTAGTGTGCTTCAAAGATCCCATAGGGAATAGGCGTTTGTTACCATGAATCATATGGTGTATTTATCATACACCATGTCTTACACACCATGGGCCTTCAAATATTGATAATAAATTGGGTAAATGGTCATTGCAAAATCTTTGGGTATATGGAATTACTGTAATAATGAATACCAAAAATGAGCCCCATCAAATTCATTTAGTGATATTTTTAAATGTTAAGATGTTATCTGAATTCAATGAAAAACATTGATGAAATACTCACTGAATTGTGTATGTGATGTTTCCTGGTTAGGATATGTTTCATACTTTCTTTTCTTACTTCTGTAAATAATAATAATACTATTATTTTTTATAATTATAGTATTATAATTCAAGGCTATTCTCTGAAATCAGGAAAGCATTGCCAATTTAGCTACTTCGTTATAAAAGCCTGGAGAGTTAGAGGAAGAATTTGTGACATTTCCTGGAGGTAGTTAAGCCTCCAGAGATCCTGTAGTTCTGCCTTTTCCCACCCAAGCTCTGAATCTATTACCAGATTATAATGCAAGCAGTTTTTGATAGTTTAAGTTTTACATTTCTGCCCAACTCAAGAAGAGATAAGTCTTGGATTAGGCAAATTTAGCTTGACACCTGAAGCCTGCTTATATTTATGGAGATTGTAGCTGCTTCATTTCATTTCAAGGATTAACAAAAAGATTTATCTTTTCAGCATTTTGCTCTCTCAGTGGATTTCACCACAAAAAGTTCATTTTGTTGGGGAAAGAGCCTATATTTATCATTTACAAAAAGATATAACTGAGCACTGGGTGCTTTTGCAACCATAATTTCTAGCCAATGCATCTGAATAACTTTGCATACATTTCTCTTTCTCTTTTTTCTTTCTACTCATTTCTCTATTTAGCTTTTTTTTAAGAGTCAGCATGCAAAAAGAAAGAGGGAGATTCTCATGGAGGCAGATGAGAGGACCTCTGTCAAAGAGGCAAAAAGAGAAACAGATTCAGAAGGAAGAGTCTGGGTCACAGAAGGGAGGAAAAGAGAAAGTGTGGGGAAGTCTTAGAGAGCAGAGGAGAGAGAGAGAGAGGGATTTGATTTGGCTCCCACTGGCTTCCTGCTTAACACAGGCAGAAGGCCCCAGGCAGGTCCCAAAGGGCAGTAATACCTGCCACCATGAGCCTCTTTGGATCTACACAGTGTGGAGATGGGGCTCCTGCCACCTCCAAGGATGGAGCCTAAGGCTTAGGGTGAACTGAAGTTATTTCTGGTGGCGCTGCATCAGAACCCCCAGAATAAGCTAAGTGAGTGGGGAAGTTTTGGAGAGACAGAGAGAGCAGGAGAGCAAGAGCAGGAGAGTGAGAGCGAGAGAGGGAGCAGAGAAGAGAGCCAAGTGAGAAGAAAGAGTGAAACAATAGTCCACATAGTTGGTGAAGAGAAGTGACTCCTGGCTGGCTCACCAAAGTATGTTGCTGGATTTTGACTTCCAATTTCTTGACCAAGCTGTGTATTCAGGAGCATAGCATAACACAGAGCAAGCAGGTAAATAATTTATTAGATACACATGTAAGAGGACATGTGGGCGTTCTCACAAAGACAAGGTGAGGGAGGCAAGAGGCCTCTATTTAGCTTAAACTGCCCTTTCCTCCCCCTTTCCCTCCTCTTTCCCTTCCCTCTTCTTTTACTTTCTCCTTTTCTTCCTTTAGTTTTTCTATGCCTTTCCCATCTTTTCTTCCTTTCCTTCTCTTTTTCTACTTCATTTTTTCTACTTTACTGTTTCCTACATTCCTTTCTCTTCATTGTTTTTTTTAAACTTTTTTTATAGATCACAATAGAATGTATCCAAATTAACAATAAAGTACTGTATATGCTAACAATGGCCTCAAATCCTAGCCAACATTGTAGAGTCAATATTTTCCCACTATAGTTGCTGGTCTAGGTTCAGTTAAATTCTAGAAGGTGGGCCTGGGACAGCCTACATGAACCATTCTTATTTGGTACAGATTCAATATCTATCTTTGTCTCTGAGTCTGATCTGGAGGAAACTTCTAGAGACTAGAACAACTTTGGAGAAAATATATGGATTTTAATTGATGAGGAATTTCTGAGCTGCCACACTGAAACCAAAGTCTGGCCTTTTATGATGGTCTCAATTCCTGTAAGTAAATCTCCCCAAGATCCATATGAGCCATTGCACTGGGATGATTCCCATCCACCTAAGTCTCTCTTGGGCTTGTATGTGAGGCTGCATCTGTAGGATACAACTAAGGGGTGAGGTTAGAACTTAGCTAGCCAGAGAAAATGTGAAAAAATAGTATGTTTTTGTGAGCAATTTTTTAAATATGAGTGGAACTGTATGAAATTGTTATTTTTTGTATGTAAGAATGGTCAAATAACAGCAATTTCATATGGTTCACCCTAATACATCAGGTAACAAGGTGTCCCTGAATAAGATGGTGGTTTGGTATCTATATACAATTAATTAATTAATTATTTAATATAGATTGAGGGTCTCTCATGCATTATTTGCAGTATTAAAAAATAAATGAATCCTGAGTTCATGTGTGGTTCAGTGGTAGAATGCTTGCCTTCCACGCAGGAGACCGAGGTTCGATTCCTGGACCATGCACCCAAAACCAAAAAAGAGCCAAAAATGAATCCTTGTCATAAATGAGCTCAGAGTTTGGAGAGGGGAGACAAAATTACATTTGGATAAATCACAACAGGTGAAATTCTGTAATAGTAGCATGAATAAAGTGTCTTGATAGCAGAGAAAATATTGTGAATAAAGCTCCCTAGGAGAACAATTAACTTGCTCTATCATCTATCTTAAGACTCTTAACGGGGCAGCTTCTAAATGCCTCACCAATAAGTGTCCTTTTATTAGCCCTGGATGATTTGTTCTCTGAGGCGATGGAGGATGATCTCAAAGATTTGTCTGCCGCATGAAAATGAATAAGATAACTTTCTGATATTGCTAGACTTTAAATATTGTTACAGGAGATCATAATTCTGTCCTGTTCGGTTCAGGGTTGAGCCTAAATTTAATGCTCTCCTTTAAAACCAGAGACCATGCATGTTTGTGGAATTGCCTACATATGTTGAAAAAATAAAAATGGTGCTGCCGTGTGGAATTGCAAGATAAGCAGAGAAGCCTGTAAATGACTCAATGGGAGTTTTCCCCAAGGGAAGAATAAAGAAAAGAACCCACTGTTTTTTGGCAAAGGAAACTGGCACTTTACATGATTATTGCAACTCTGGGCACTTTGCTTTTCCCACTGGGGAGATCAAACATGGTAAGGGCAGACCTGCTTTTCCAAAGCTGAACCTTCAGGAGCTCAGGTCTCCAACTGAGATGTCAAAATGGCCAATATCCCTGGCAAGAGGAGCCCTTTAATTAATTAGAGCCTTGCACTGGATGCTTGCCACATCAGCACCTGAGCATGGTTGCCTATAAAAAGAACTGCCTAAGACTGCTGCCAGCAGCCTGCTGCTTCCCCCAAAGCCTGCCACAAGCATCCACCTGTCTCCACGGAAAAGACAGGTGTCCATGTCCTCCTGATGAAGGATGCTGATGCCACTTGGCATGCTGTGGAGTGATGTTCCAGGCAAAGTACTTCCTCTCATACAGTGCTAGAGGTGAAACAAGGATGAAAGAGAAAGTGCTGCTTTCCATTTCTGTTTGGAGAGCCAAAAAGTCAGCACATGGGACAAGCAGAAGGTGTTTAAAGACAGGCCACATTTCTGGTTGAACCGGAGCTTGTCAGCTTGTAATAGCTCTGAAAATTCCAAGAGTATGCAATAAGCAAAGGTCTTGAGGCTCTCTAGCATCATCGAGGGACTCAGTTGTTAACAGCAGTTTTCAGTTGTCGTGTGTGAGGAAGCATCCTGCAGGTTTGCCAATGTCTTGCAAGTCCTTGTGCATCTCTGCACAGCCTTCTGCTCTTGTTGCTGCAAGGGATGCTGTTGGTGGGGGTTTCCTTTGGAAGACTTGTTTTGATTTATTTAGACAGCACTGTGCTTGCCTTCCCTTTCAGAGATGTGCTATGGGGGAAGCTGTATGATTGTAGTGAGGGTCTCACTAACTGAGTAGCTTCCGGTCCAGAGCCCCCAGCGTCTCTGCTCCTTCCTCTGGTTTTAGTCCTGGGCCACTCTTGGTGTTGATAGGAGAAATGCTTTCTATGATAGTTTCCTCAATGCTTCCCCCAGGAATAGTTTTCTAAAATATTTCTAAAAATCTTTTAAACTTATAAAAAACACTAGAATGTATTTTTATACAACAAATGGGGTTGTTATGGATTTACTGATAAATGAAGGCTATGCAATATGTATCATATTGAAAGCATCAGATGATGTCATTTTCAGTTTATGTGTAATCACTAGATGACTCTGGAGCCAATAAAAATCCTGCTTGCGGCATTCATTAAGTCTGTGATGCTGGGCCAAGTGACTAAACCTCTCTGTGCTTCTATTTCTTCACTTTTAGAATGTAGGTAGTTAGGGTATCCACCTCATAAAATACTGTCCATTCACCACACAAATTCAAACTCCAGGATGTGGTGAAAGTCTCGGCATGATTTCTGGATGTAACTTCTCTGATCTGGAGTAGGATCCACCGATTCTCCTATGACAAATTATCTGCTCCACACACACCCAACATACAATGGTCTGACAGAAACAGGATAACCACATTAATCACTCCCATCGGAAAAAGGAAACTTGGATGCTTACAGCAGCTGCTGGTTGTGGCGGTCCTGATATCCGCTGGGCTGACGGTACAGATCACACACCCTGGACTAGATCTCACTTCTGCTCCCAGAGAATAATTTCCCAGGCCTTTGGCTCTGCCCTCTGGGAGGTTTTCTTTTTTCTTGTTATCCCCCTTGGCCACATCTGAAGGTGGCAGTAGAAATGATGCCTTCCTTATATGAGGAGATACTTTCTTAACCTACTATGTGTTCAGTTCTCAGTAGTCCCAGGCTCTACAGCTGTCTCAAAGACTTGGCTATTTTCTACTTGATTCTCAGCTCCATGTGCCAATAGGTACCTCTTCATTCTTTTACTTTTGAAATTTAAATCTCCTTTTATGTTTTTTATTGAAGTATAACTGATGCATATAGAAAATGCACAGATTATAAGCATACCAGGTCAATACATTTGTATCACCCATGTAACCACTATCCACTTAGAAAACTTTTTCAGCACTCTCATAGTCTCTTTCATGCCTTCGCCCACCCTCCCATAAGGAAACCACTTTTCAGACCTCAAATCACTATAGGTTAGTTTTGCTTATTTGGGAGCTTATATAAATAAGTTTATTTATCCAGGATTTAACTGTTTGTGTCTGGCTTCGTTCATTCAATGTTCTGTCTACAAGCATCAGCTGTGCTATTGCATGTAGCAGCAATTCTTTTTTTTTCTTTCAATGCTATTTAGTATTCCATTGCAAGAACATACCACGATTTATTAATCCACTCTACTGTTGGTGCGCTTTTTGGGTTGTTCCCAGTTTTAGGCGATGATGAAAAATGCTACTATGATTATTATTGTATATTTTTTTGAGGCCACAAGCATTCTTTCTCCTGGAATACAATTTTTGTATCATAAAGCATACATATTTATGTTTATCTTTAGTTAAGACTTCCTAATCTTTTCAAAGTGTTTGTATCACTTCATTTCATAGTCCATACAGGATAAATTATTGTAATCTAAATGATGTCACAAGCTCTACATCATTTATAATAAGCTTTCCCATTGCTCTCAGTGTTTATAGAACCTGGATGATGAATCCTTTTGTGTTAGAGCCCCTTTTGCACGGATCACTTTCCCCCCAAGCATGCGCCCCTCAATTCAGGGAACAGAAAGGAGAAATCTGCTCAGGGTTCAGTAAAGTGTGTTAGCTCCCTGGTCCTCTTTCTTGAAGTCTTATTTGAACTGCACCTACAGGGTGAGCACCTAACTCTTGGACTAGAGTCTTCCCTCTCCCTTTTAGATACTGTAGATATTACCAGTGAGAGGCTAAAGGTCACCCTTTTCACTGAGCAGTAATTCTAGAATACCTATAAGAATGCACTTTAGACGTAAGCTGCCCCTGAATTCAAAGACTCCTTTAGGAGGGAAGGACACTGCATTCTGTCTTCTTTGGAGCTTGTTTCCTGATGGGGAATAGAGGAGCTGGTAGAACTGAGTTTGTGCCCAGATGGGGTAACTAGAACATCACCTAATCCTTCTCATCTTTTGAACATTCCCTTCCCTAAAGAAATACTCACTCTAGTGATTGTCAAAACACCCATCCATTTCCCAATTTATTTTCAGTAAGCACTGGATTGACTGAATTTAGCTCCATGGTCAACAAGTCTGAGGAAGCCTGGCTAGGATTCTGGTCTTCTGGCCTGTGCCAAGGGTATGGGGGTCCTGGGGAATTGGATGAGGGTAAAGAGGCAGATTGTGGTGGTCACCCAATGACCTCTTCTGGAGTTTGGTATACTGGGGCTTTTAAAAAACTACCTTTAATTTTAAGTGATACATTGAGTTGGTCTGATTTAAAAGTGAATGGGTAAACAAATATGTCAGAGAAATTCTAGGGGATGACCTTTAGTTCTCCTAAGTTAGCCTGGTTTAAAGGAAGATCAAAACCCAGAATCTTCCTGTGATTAAGTAGGGCTGCATTCACTCCTTTTGTTCACTATCCTTTGATTTCATTTGAACGCTTCTGATTAAATTTGAAAACACCCAAGTATAGGGTTCCTTGCTTTATCCTTCTGTGTTTAACCTGAATGTCCCCATTCTCACCAGGCTGTGAATACAAATAGCAACCCTGAGTACTCTATCTTGCCAACTCCTAGCTCCCATCTGCTGACACAGGCAACTCAGTTCCTGGCCAGATGCTTCTTACCAAGTATTTCTGAATCTTCCCAAGAGTTTCTACATGAGCTTCCCAGGTTTCCTCATTGAAGTCTGCTAACTGGAATCACCAGAAGGAAGCTTGTAGTTGCTGTCTTGACTGGTGGCTTTCCATGAAAACACTGCTTCCCCATCAGTCTGGTAGGCAGGCAGATACCAGGGTTACATAGCTCTGCTCTATAACCCTCTAAGATGCTGCCTCACTTCAGTGCAGAAATGGGAAAACACCTTCTCTCCGCAGGTCTACACAGAACTTGGGCCCTTAGGCCTCAAAGAAGCACTGCTGTATTGAAAGTCTCTAAAAGTCTTTCATGAACACAGTGCCTTCAGCTTCTGGTCTTACCACTTAAGCCCACTGGGGCTTAAGACCTAGCCATATATCTAAAAGGGAAGACATAGGGCACAGCATTCCCCTCCATTATGCTCATCTATACCTTCCATCTCTATCTTCTCTTTCTTCTGAACACCCTCGCACCCAAAATTCTCCTCTCTCTTTCAACCAAAACCAGCTCCCAGATATTTTGGTTTATCAACATGTGCTCAGATGGCTTCTGGCCCAGTTCCCTAAACAGTATCACTTAGAATCCTAATCTAGACTACTTCAGTTCCCTGATAATTTCTTTCTCCAGGCTGGTGAGTAGCCCAAAGTCTGTGTTCAGGATGCTTCTAGTTCTAGAAAAGTATGGAGGTAAATAATGGAAAATGTTGTTGTTTTCATATATCCAGGCACCAATCAGTGGCAAGAGGAAATCCATGTGCATGTTTCTTATGCTCTTTTTCTCAGTAATTTTGTGCATCACAGCAGAGTTTAGATTTGAAGGGTTGAGAAGTTCAGAGTGCCTATAGATTCTTATCTTGACCTCCATTCATGAAAATGGAGGCAAGCTCACTTATTGAACAATGGTTCAGCATCTTTGGAACCAAGCTTGCTACTTCAGCATTTTAGAAGTTGCCTCTTATCTGCAGACAACCTCTTTCTAGCGGGATCAGTGAGTATCAAGTAAAGTCATGAAACCTGCCAATTTGGCTTCAACTTAATGCCATTTTATTGCCATGGCTAACTGTGAGGTAAAAATGGATTTTATATGAAGGAAGAGGCACAACTCCAGGAATAAAGGAAAACAGAAATTGATTCTGTGAAAATTAGCTACTTATAACTTTGTATGCTTTTGGAAAATGCTATTGGTTCATGGGAGATTATGTTGGAATCAACAAGCTATAGTGAAAAGGCCTAGATCTTAGGTCTGGTTTCATCATGGATTTGTGGAGTTTGGGTGAAATATCTTATTTTTAGCATCTATGTCCTTCACTTGATAAATGCTTATAATAGTAATTAGGCCCACTATGAAAAGGGTTTGTGGGGATTAACTATGTACCTACTGGAATAGCACTAACATGGCTCCCTCACATTAAGGGTAGAGACGAGGAGAAAAAAGAGGGGTGCACAAAGACTGGGGTGCTTTCTGTAAGACACCATGGGAGGACAGAAAAGAAAGATGAAAAAATGTGCATCTTTTGTAAGGGGAAGCCAGGAGAAGAAAGATCCAACTGGGAGAAAATTTGTTGTGTTTTATCCTTTTCTAATAAGAGAGGCTGGGGCAGTGCTACTGTTCATGAATTAGGCCATGATGAATGCTGTGTGCTGGGAGCTCCTGGAGTAGGAAAGGTAATGTGGTCATTTCTATGAAGTCAGCATACCTAGATCAGACCGTGGAGCAGGGTAGATTTTCAATAAATGCCTGTTGAATGATGACTAAATGAATGGACGGAGCCAAGGTATAACTTAACCATATGAGGATACACAGCCATCCCTGGATGAATGTTTGTTGAATGAATGAATAAATGATTGCACAATTCACATTCTAGTATTGGACAATTAGATTAATTTGAAGATTATAAAGTATGCAGATAGTCCATAAAAAGACTATAAATTGCAGAACACTGGTAAAAAAACAGGTAGACCATTTAAACCTCTGCTGCTGCTGCTGCTGCTGTGAGTAGTTAGGAAGTTGTTCATGAGTTAGAAGAAGAGGCTGTGTAAACAGTTTTCAGTCTTCTAAGTAATAAAGGAATCTCTTGGCACTTTCAGTCTGGCGATTTGTCTTTTAAAAAATCAAGGGTGCTTGTAAAACCCTATTACCATAGAGCTATAGACAGTGTTATACAAAATGTGCATTGAGAAAGAACAGCAGCCTCTTTAAAACTGGTCAAAATTTATAGATATCTTTAGAATTGTATTCATGAAGTATTTAAAATTCTGACTTTGGCACATTTGCCAAAAATATGAATCTTAAAGGACTGTAAACTCACCAAGGCCTTCCTCATACAGTAGTGATGTTCTGTAGATATTTGCTCCATGATTGAGTCAAGGGAAATTGAATCAGAACTTCTAAAATCTTCTATTCTTCCTTTTAGTTTACCAGGAACAGTAACTCCTAGAAAGATTTAACAAATAGTGGGTTAAGTGATTGGAAGAATTTTTTATTTTTTAGCAGCTGTATTCACAGAGAATTACAGGATTTGATCTGGGAGAAAGAGGTCATCTGCAGGCGAAGTATTTTTTCATTTGAGAACAAAGAATTATGGCTGGTATAGGGAACAGCCAAGGAGGCAGGGTATAGGTATGGGTATGACTCAGGAAATCATTTTAGTAATAAAATGTAGTCATGAAATGTGTTTTACGGACAAAGCAAAAGGATAGCTGAATTTCCTGGGTCACATCTGAGGGAAGGGTGTTTTTATGCAAATTAGCAAGAATTTACCACCGCAGGGGCAACTACCAAAACCTAGTTAGCTTTAGGGGCTTAAAATAAAAGAAAAGGAGGAGGAATGAGTCAATAATACTAAGCCCCTCGAATAACCTGGGCTTTCTTACACCTCTGAGTCTTTAAACATGTGGTTCCTTCTACTTTTCTCTCTTACTTTGCCAGAGAGTTCTTCATTGTTCACACGTTATTACCCCTGTGGCAAAACATTCCCTGACTCCCCAAGCTGCTTTTTGTTCTCTGTTTTCCCAGAATATTGGACATACCTTTTGTCTTTATAGCACTTATCCATTCATTGAGCACCTGTCATGTGCACAGAAGTGTGAACACAAAGATGAATAAGACAAAATTGTTGCCTGTAAGCACCTCACTGTCCAGTAAAGGAAATAACATTTAACATAAGGTTACTAGTAAAGGGGTATGAAAATGTGCTGTGGAAGGAGACTTGATTGGGAAGTTGTCTTGGCCACTTCAAATGGAGAGAACAGTTTAGTTAAGCAACTAGAAGCTTGGAGATGCCTGTTGGGTGTATTCCTAGGGTTGCCAGTAGTTCAGTTTACAGCTGCCAACCTCATCTCCAGTTCTTTGAATGAAATGGATGCTCCTGTACTATCAGATACATGTGACAGACGACATAATGACTGCTGTCCACAGCCCTGCGCAGCCTCATCCCACTCACTTCCATGTTTAATCCAGACCTGTTTGTTTTACTGTCATTCACACCTTCCAGTTTCTGAATTCCTGACTCAGTGTCTCTGCTACATTAGATGGTCACCTCTGAGGACTCCCTTGGACTGTCAACACTCCCTGACCCTTTCGTACACTGCTCATCTGGGCCTGGTCTCTTCCAGATGTTCTTATACACCCAGGCTCTATACCACAGGCGACCTCTCTGCACTCTAATTCCTCAGCTGGTAGTACAATCTTCCTGGGAAGATTGGGCTTTCCATCACCCACAGGGATGGAGCAGCCACTGCCACCTTTTACTGTCTAGACCTGTGAAACAAAGGTTCAGGTGAGCAGAACGCAGACTTGGGCACAGAAGGCAGCAGGTGGCTGGGCTGTGAGTCATCAGCACTGAGGAGGTAAATTAGAGAGGCAGACTAGGTGTGTTCCTACTCCTAAGATTATGGAACTAAAGCAGTAGTTAGAAATCCTCATTAGAAACATCTGTGGAGAATCAACAACAATATGGACTCATGAGCCCAGTCATAGCCCTTGAGATTCTGATGCATTGTTCTAGCTTGAGGCCTGAACACTGATATACATAAGAGCTCTCTGTAGGATTCTACTGTGTAGCCAGAACTGAGAGATGAGTGGGTACCCATTTCCAAGTTCATTTTCTGATGAACTGACTCTAGTTAAGTACCAGTCAGAGTGAGGATACTGCTCTCAGATACCCACTTCTGGGGAAACTGGAAGCTACCACCTTTTCCTCACTGATCCTCATTTGACACCTTTGCTAACAAGGCTTCAGTGCTTGTCACATCTGGATTGTTTAGACTAGTTATGAATCTCTTAGATCTGCTCCTTAAAGTTCAAGTCATAAAGCAATCTTTCTAAGACTGACCTCATCTGGATTTCAGAAACACAGTTGGAATTCAGCTATCTAAACCCCCCTCACTTGGAAATTCCTGAATGGGAATTTCTTTGGGCAACTATCTTTTCATGCATATGTTCTCAACAGGGGCATATGTCAGAATTACCCTGGGGAAATATGTCTAAATGTGCATACCCATCCTGACCAATCCTCCCAACCAGAGTATTGAATCCTTAAGTCATTCCAGATAGGATCTGTTCATATGTGGTGTTGCAGATTGAACTGTATCCCCACAAAGCACATGTTCAAGTCCTAACTCCCAACCTTGTAAATGTGAACTTATTTGTAAGTAGGATCTTTGAAGATGTTATTCGTTAAGATGAGACCAAACTGGGTTAGGATGGGCCCTAATCCAATATGACTGGTGTTCTTATAGGGAGAAAACATTAGGACAGAGAGAAAGAGGAAGGAAGAGAGGAGAGAGAGTGAGAGAGAGGAGAGAAAGAAAGCCATTTGACAGAGGCAGAGATTGAATTATACTACCACAAGCCAAGGAATGTCATGGATTACCAGCTTCCCATCAGAAGGCAGGCAGAGAGGCACGGAATGGATTCTCCTTCCCAAGAGTAAGTTTGGCCCTGCCAACACCTTGATTTTAGACTCCGGAAACATGAGATAATACATTTCTGTTGTTAAAGCCAAGTAGTCTGTGGTACTTTGTTATCGTAGCCCAGCAAACCAACACATATGGGTAGGAATACCTCCCCAGGTGATTCTAATCAGCTTGACCCTGTTTATAATCCTTTGTTACAGGTGAATAAACTGAAACGAACATAAACTTTAACTGCAAGTTACTGATATGCATTTGTATTTCTGAACTGAGAAGCATATCTGTTTATGAGGGAAACTGCTAGGCTCGCTCTCTACCAAACCAATTCTTTCCTTCTTCCATAGTGGTGGGGTTGTGCTGGGCACATGGTTACTAGACAGGAAATTTCCCAATCCCTTTCGCAGTTAGTGCTAGTTATGGTTCATAAGAATAAGTGCTCACTAGTGGGAAGCAGTTAGAATTGCTTGCTGCTTGAGGGCTGGAACTCATAAGAGAGTGAGCAGCCTTCTCCATGGCCTCTGTGCACTCTTCCTGCTGTGTGATCAAAGCAGCTTTGGAAGCCACATGTTTAAGATGGCAGAACCTGGGTTGTTGGATGATGACATGAAACAAAGCTGCCAGTCAACCTGTTGCATGAGCAAAAGGGAGCTTCTTTTCCTAAATAATCATAATTTTTGCCTGATCTTGGCCTACTCTGACTGTCACATTGAACTTCATACCTCTAATAATGCATTGGCAACATTTTTTTGTCCCCAGAATAAAGTTTATCCAAGGGAGCTTGGAGTAGCTGAGCAAACTGGAAAAGTTAACTAAATCTGAACCAAAAGGACTTTAGTCTTTGAGTCTTGAGTTTCACATCCACTCTATATCTCGTATGTGAATGGTCAACTACCTTTTCTCATCAGTCAGACTATAAGGGGTGACAGAGGCTTCATATTCTGAAAGATGTACCAGCTTAATATCTTCGAATCCACTTAGCAGTTTCCAGAGGAAATCTGGTGGAAGTAGCAAAGAGATATTAAGCTCTTGCTGAAGTTCAGGATTACCAGAGATAGCCTCTAAAAGGTATTCCATTTGCAAGTGGGAAGGTCTTGTCTAATGAATTGTCTACTAGTTATTTGTATAAGCAGACAAACTCCTAAGCTCAAATACTGTAAACTACCATATTATGAAACTGGCTGGCCTTTAAAACCCATTCAAGGTCCTGAGCAAGGCCATAGAGTCTTCTGGTAGCCCTACTTATGACAGGATCTATTCCTGCACACCAACAATTGGGACACATGTACTTGGACCAGATACACCAGAAATCCCAAAGGGAAGAACAAAACTGCTCTTAATCCACAAGGGCTGATAGGCTGCCTTTGTTATGGATTTTGCTGTGTGCCTGCCCTCTTCCGTGGCCTCAATGAGGGTTGATGGCCTCACCAAGATGGCGGAACACAGTGCACATGAGAGTCACCCCCTACTCTGTTCTTTAGAGAAATTTCTTCCTCTAATGTAAACCTGACCTCTGATTTCAGGTGTTACTTCATATCAAGAATTTAAAAGGCACAGTTTAAAATCGCTTCCAGTAGTCAACTTCCAGCCTGGTAGGGGACATAGAGAAGTAAAAAGGCATTTACAAAATGATTTAATTACCAGTGTTATGGAAGAATGCACGGCATGGTATGGGAACAGCAAGGAAGAGCAATGGGGATGGTAGACAAATGGAAATGAGTTTTTCTGAAATTGTAGAAATGGATGAAAGGTCAAAGAGAATTCATGGCTTATAGAAGAGGATGAATAAAGGAAATGGGGGATAAAAATAAAGGAAGTAAAAATGTAAGCATGCATGGGAGGGTGACATTTTCTGTGCTAGTTTTCTTCTTGCATATTCATGATGTGTGACTCCTGTCATCAGTGCATGTCATCCCACTAATGAAGATCCTTTTATGGCCTATGGAAAAATAACACAAACTCTGAGGGCAGATGTGCATCTGGTAGGCTAGAGGGAAAGGAACATACTGTATAGAATTTTTTTCATACTTCAGGGTTACTATATTTCAGAATGCAGAAGGTGACATTGATGGTTGAGTATACGGGTAATTGAAATACCAGATGCCTGAGTTGGACCAGTAGGCTCCACTAGAAAGAAATAATTTTTGAAGTGAATATGTCTGTCCAAAAAGGTACCATATCACTTCTCCTTTTTTATCCCTGCCTTCCAACATAGATTCCACCAGTATTAATGTGGGCTCTTTTTTTTAAAACAACTATAGATCTTTATTCAACTAAAACACAATAGTGAGACATTACTAATTCCTGAGGGTTCAATGAAATTGAATTATTCAGAACAACTATACTAATCAAATGCACATTTGTAAGATATTATCCTAAAAATTATAATAATAACAAAGTTCAATAAGAACATTAATTGTAACATCAATTAAATGACACCAGTTAAACTGAAATGAGATCAATCAAAATTGCTTTTAAAGATCAAAAATCTAGGCTGATGTCTTGCTATGGGTTTGGATGGTTTTAGTGGCTATGAAAAATATTATACTTTTAGGCCCCTGAAGGATGCAGTTGGAACATTGGGAGCAAAAGGGCCACCTGGCAATAAATGGAGTTTCAACTCTACCTTTGTCAGTATTACCCTGTTGTAATCCTTTTCCTTTCTTAGCTCACTGAGCTTTCTCTTAGTGGCCAGTGTTTCCAGCCACCTTTCTTGAGCTTTCTTCTCATAGTATTTAATCTGGTTATAATAGAAGGTAGTGCTTTTTTCCAATGGGCATTTCTGATATTTGAAGTTAATGTTTCTGTATACTCTACAAAGTTTCTTTTCCATTTCAGAGCCGTAAGATTCTCCCTCAATTGAATTTTTCTCAAGTTGCATCACATGATTTTTTTAAAAATTTTTTATTGATTAAAAAAAATTACAACAAAGAAACAAACATTCCCAACACATATACTCAGCAATTCACAATATCATCACATAGTTGCATATTCAGCATCATGATCATTTCCCAGAACATTTGCATCAATTCAGAAAAAGAAATAAAAAGACAACAGAAAAATATAACAAAAACAGAAAAAAATTTTTACATACCATACCCCTTACCCCTCCCTTTCATTGATCACTGGCATTTCAAACTAAATTTATTTTAACATCTGTTCCCCCTCTTACTTATTTTTATTCCATATGTTCTGCTCATCTGTTGACCAGGTAGATAAAAGGAGCATCAGACACAAGGTTTTCACAATCACACAGTCACATTGTGAAAGCTATATCATTATACAATCATCATCAAGAAACATGGCTACTGGAACACAGCTCTACATTTTCAGGCAGTTCCCTCCAGCTTCTCCATTACATCTTGGTTAATAAGGTGATATCTACTTAATGCGTAGAATATTCTCCAGGATAACCTCTTGACTCTGTTTGGAATCTCTCAGCCATTAACACTTTGTCTCATTTCACTCTTCCCCCTTTTGATCGAGAAGGTTTTCTCAGTCTCTTGATGCTGGGTCTCAGCTCATTCTAGGGTTTTTCTCAATCCCTTGATGCTGAATCTCAGCTCATTCTGGGATTTCTGTCCCACATTGCCGGGAAGATCCACACCCCTGGGAATCATGTCCCACGTAGATAGGGGGAGGGTGGTGAGTTTGCTTGCTGTGTTGGCTGGAGAGAGAGGCCACATCTGAGCAACAAAAGAGGTCCTATTGGGGGTGACTCTCAGGCCTAACTTCAAGTAGGCTTGACCTATCCCCTGTGGGATTAAGTTTCATATGAACAAACCCCAAGACTCTGGGCTCAGCCTACAGCTTTGGTTGCTCACATTGCTTGTGAGAATATCAAGAATTCGACTTGGGGAAGTTGAGTTTTCCCCCATTCTCACCATTCCCTGAAGGGGACCCTGCAAATACTCTTCCACTCACTAATCAAATCACTCTGGGATTCATCAAGGCATCACCTGGACAAAACAACGAAATCTCATGTCCTATACAAAGTTCTTTGTACTTAAGGTGTTCAACTAACTATCTACATAAGTTATATTAGGAGATGCACTAGTCAAAGTATAAATTTGTACCAAATAAATATTTTTTGCTTTAGTCTCATGCATAAGTTGAAATTTTAAAATATTAGTTACCATCTATTTTCAGCACACTGCAGTAATGACATTCTTTTGTTCTTCCTCATGCAAAAACATTTTTTAAATTTGTACATTTAGTCACTATCATTATACACTCTAGGCATTCCTAGTCTATACCATCTTGATCTTTATCATCTATCATTCTTTGTGATTTCATTTATGCCCCAGCCCTCCTCCCTCTGTCATTCTCATATGCAGCTTCATTCAGTGTTTTAACATAATTGTATTACAGTTAGGTAGTATTGTGCTGTCCATTTCTGAGTTTTTATATTCAGTCCTGTTGCACAATCTGTATCCCTTCAGCTCCAGTTACCCAATATCTTACCCTATTTCTATCTCTTGATGGTCTCTGTTACCAACAAAATATTCCAAGTTTATTCACTAATGCCAGTTCATATCAGTGAAACTATACAGTATTTGCCCTTTTGTTTCTGGCTAATCACACTCAGCATAATGTCCTTAAGGTCCATTCATGTTGTTACATACTTCATAACTTTATTCTGTCTTACAGCTGCATAATATTCCATCTTATGTAAATGCCACAGTGTGTTTAGCCAACCCTCTGTTGATGGACATTTTGGCTGCTTCCATCTCTTGGTAATTGTAAATAATGCTGCTACAAACATTGGTGTGTAAATGTCCATTTGTATCCTTGCCCTCATGTCCTTTGAGCAAAGACAGCATATAGATGGGTCCTGTTTTTCAATCCATTCTGCCAGACTATGTCTTTTGATTGGAGAGTTTAATCCATTAACATTCAGTGTTTATTACTGCTTGGGTGGTACTTTCTTCTACTATTTTGCCTTCTGGATTTTATATGTCCTATCTAATTTTCCTTCTTTTTACCTTTACTCATAGTCTTCCTTTCTACACTCTTCTCCACACCTCTCTCTTCTGTCTTCATATCTGTCTCTAGTGCTCCCTTTAGTATTTCTTGCAGAGCTGGTCTCTTGGTCACAAATTCTCTCAGTGATTTTTTGTCTGAAAATGTTTTAATTTCTCCCTCATTTTTGAAAGACAATTTTGTTGGATATAGAATTCTTAGTTGGCAGTTTTTCTCTTTTAATAATTTAAATATATCATCCCACTGTCTTCTTGCCTCCATGGTTTCTGCTGAGAGATCTGCACATAGGCTTATTGGGCTTCCCTTGTACGTGATAGATTGCTTTTCTCTTGCTGCTTTCAAGATCCTCTCTTTCTCTTTGACCTCTGACATTCTGATTAGTAAATGTCTTGGAGTATGTCTATTTGGACCTATTCTCTTTGGGGTACGCTGCATTTCTTGGATCTGTAATTTTAAGTCTTTCATAAGAGTTGGGAAATTTTCAGTGATAATTTCCTCCATTAGTTTTTCTCCTCCTTTTCCCTCCTCTTCTCCTTCTGGGATACCCACAACATGTGTATTCATGCGCTTCATATTGCCTTTCAATTCCCTGAGTCCCTGCTCATATTTTTCCATTTTTTTCCCCTATATTTTCTTTTTCTTGCTGGATTTCAGATGTTCCATCCTCCAGTTCACTAATCCTATTCTGTCTCTCGAAATCTACCATTGTAGGTTTATATTGTTTTTTTCATCTCTTCTACCTTGCCTTTCATTCCCATAAGTTCTGTGATTTGTTTTTTCAGACTTTCAATTTCTTCTTTTTGTTCATTCTTTGCCTTCTTTATATCCTTCCTCAATTCATTGATTTGGTTTTTGATGAGGTTTTCCATGTCTGTTCCTATATTCTGAATTAATTGTTTCAGCTCCTGTATGTCATTTGAATTGTTGGTTTGTTCCTTTGGGCCATATCTTCAATTTTCCTAGTGTGATTTGTTATTTCTTGCTGGTGTCTAGGCATTTAATTACCTTAATTAGTTTTTTCTGGAGATTGCTTTCACTTCTTTTACCTAGGGTTTTCTTGCTGGATGGATTTGTTGTCTGTCTGTTCTTTGACATTCAGTTCAGCTTTATCTGGACCTCTAGCTTATGTTTTGTTTAACAGAAGAGAATTTTCCAGTTCTTGTTTTCTTGTTT